>JAQFYP010001891.1:0-14100 GCA_034694865.1 Bilobella braunerae | reverse complement strand
TTCTAGTACAATGCAAATACAAAGAAGCCTAAGAAAATAAGGATAATTTACTATTACAATATTTTATAATACTTAAAGTATTACACTTTGGCAAATTTTTGATGAGGAACATATCGTCCAGATTTTATCTTAATGATATCCATCAATAGATAAATTGTACTATCTGGAGGAATTAAAATTTCAAAAACTTATTTAACTTACATGACTTCACTTCCCTTAACCTTAAGATAAAATTTACTTGTTACTTAATTTACTTCCGTTCAGGCAATTGAGGCAGTACCACTATTCTCCACTTTAATTGCCTCATATTACTTAATTATTACTATTTATTCGCCAAACAACAATAGCTCTTACTTCCCTCTCACGTGAAACTGAAGACTTAATGTTTTTTTAACAAAAACATATTTGCGACAGAGAGTATGACGGATTTGCGTATGTGAGGATTAGGGGAATTGTAAAATGTAGAAAATACTACAATGTTTTTTGTAGCAATGTTTTCGACAGACACAGCAAGTGAAGAAACGAGTCTCAAATATATTTTACAAAAATTAATTTAATTTCTTTAATAATTTCATAATAATTATATTTTCATATCATTCCCATAGCAACACCTACTTCTCCGGAATCCCTTCAGCCAATGTGTTTTTTTAGAAGGGGGAACGCTGACGTATTAGAAAAGGGTGCATTAAAAAGACGCGAAATTGTGTGTCACGTAAAAAATTGTTAAGAGAATCTACTTTATGTAAAATAAATGTTGGTCTGGAAGCATGAAAGTGCTAACTAGCAGTGGTTCTAAAATGTTGTTTTTAAGCCGAGTAGCGGAATTAATTGAATGGACAGTTGTTGTTCTTATTCAAGCACAAAAATTTTATTAAAATTTTGCTTTTTTTGAGTCTTTCGCTACTCCCTTGTAGCCGTTTTCCTACAAAAAGTCTGATGTAGGTAAGAAGTGGAAAAAACACTTCAACGGATGACGACTTAATAGAGCGACCCCTCGGGTAATACCGGCTTCAGTATGATTTTGCAAGTGTAGATCACATAAGCATAGTTATAGCATTCTCGCTGAGCATTGGAAATTACGTGGAACTCAATGTGGCGGAGCAGAAGGAGGGTGGAAATCCACCAATTTCACCTCATAGCGGTAAGCCTATCCTACAAACATTCTAGTAAGTAATTAGTGGGTGCACGGTGTACGCTGTATGACATTTGTACGCCAATTTGCAGTTGCAAACACCCCTGGCTCTGTTTGTCATAATGTTATCTACTACATGCGCAGAGAAGAGAACTGTGGATAATTCTTTAGTTGAGGTAAGCGGCATTTTGCTCCTATGTATTATCACATTTTGCCATTTGTGTTTTATCATAATTTTGCATTTTTTCTATCGCAATTTTGCATTGGTGTTTTAAAATCATTTGCATTTACACCCCAGAAATTAGCGGTAATTACAATTTCGGTGGAATTGCAAACCAGCGCCGAAAATTGTACTGTAAATAATTACTGTGCATGATGAGTTTACTGTTATTATTTGGATTACTGTTTTTTGTATATCAAATAGCATCGGATAAAAACAAAAGTTCTTCAACGATCTGCTAACAAATTGCTATCAATTGAAAATGTAAAGTCTTCAGCCAAACTTACGAGTTTCACTTTTTTTTTGCCCGGGCCAGGCTTATGCGATCACCTTGTCAATCCGTCTGAACGTCTGAGACACGCTAGCGGACGAACCACATGTCACAGTGTCCCCGTAATTTGCACATAGACTTTTGGGACAATTTAAAGACTAACTTTAAAGATGAGGATAGTTTTGGTGGGTCAAACCCTTCGGGGTCAGAGGACAAGGTCAAATATTTTTGACTTTGGAAAAGTGACCCTTACTATTTAAAACTAGAATGAATCAGTTTATGACAAAATTTTGCATAAAAAAAATATGACATTCACATTAGGATGGCTGAAACCAAATACGGCAAAATCGCAGCCACCCTTTCACCTCTTAATAAAAATTTTTAAACAAAATTCTACACAATTTGGATACCATTCTGTACTCAATGAACAATTATGTAAAAATATGTTAACGCAAATCAAACGCCCAAAATCGACGCCATACATAAATTACATATTTTACAATGAAACATTTTATAAAATCGGGTATACCCCTGCAAACAAATTTTTATCGTAGTTGCAACTGTTATTAGTTATAAGAAAGAATTTTATTAATTCAATCCTGACTCGGGCTTCATAAAATTTACCTTTTTGAGGTTATGTCCACAACTTTCACATCAAAAAGTAAACTTAATATTTGCAAATATAATATTTGTAGAAATTTTTTGCCACTTTTAAGTGCAATTGTAAAGCAAACACAATTTTTCAAACTTAATTCCCTACAAGATTGAATATATTTCTCCTAAAAGCATGTATTCTTCTAAATCCTTATTTTTATTATAATATTTTTCCATAATAGCTTAACTAATTCACGGTGATTTACATTTGGCTTATCTACATGTATTACTGTATTAGAAATTGCAATTAAAAAGAGAATAAATACTTCCTAGCAGCTAAACAATATAACATGGAAAATTACTGCAGGTTGGAAGCTCGAGAGACATGTTTCAAAACAGAAATCTTATTTGAGACATGTAGAATTTTAGCGCATTATTTAAGCCATATTTCATAGGGTGGTATGATAAAAAAAAAAAAACTTTTTGTTTAAAAATTATCAAAATTATTTTATGTTTTAAATTATTAAAAATATCAATAACTAGTATGACAAAAAAATGAAACAATTTGAAAGGAAGAAAAGAAAAGGTTAAATTTTGACCTCCGTGTAGGTAATTCCATTAAAAAAGAACAACGTAAATGGGTCATTTCGGTTCAGAATCCCCTGCTCGACAATGCTAAGGATTTTGGCCCATTTTGAGTTACAATTTCTGTTAGAGCAATATAACTTTATAATATTACTTAAAAAACTTAAACTAAATTTTGCCGGGAATTTGGCCCTAAACTAGCGCAGACGCATAATCATTTTATATATAAAATATGGCGCATGTAGCTATAGATTGATTCGTTTATTTGACTTTTAGCAAAGCTATCGTCAACAAACATGTAGCTATAGCGGTTTTTGTAGGCATCGATGTCAAACAGACGGACGGACAGACGGACAATTTTATAGTATAGAAAAAAAGATGAAGGGACCCATGTTTCATAAATAGTTTTTTCTCTTGATTAATTTTGGAAATAGTTGTGCATGAGCTACAACTTTTTTTAAAGCATTTTGGCATAAATTTAAACAAAAATAGTTATACATATTCAAAATTACTATATATAATACAAAGTTGGTTGGCGGGGTCCAGGCGCAACGCAGACAAAACCAACTTTTTGGCCGTAATAGGTAATGTGTACTACTTTACTTGATTTAATATTGTTTAACATTTAGGACTGCAATGTCTTTACCCTATTCACCTGGGTCGGTGTCGAGACAGTGGTGCTCGAGGAGGAGGTCCCCAAGAAGCCGATCCCCGAGAAGGCGATCCCCGAAAAAGGAGTCCCCGAGAAGCAAGTCCCCAAAAAGAAAGACACCAAAATGAAGGTGCAAAACAAGCTTGCCCCTGAGACGGTAGTCCTGGAGAAGGGGGACCCCAATGTTGCCCCCATGGATGATTCCCCCAAAAATATGGTCGTCAAAACGAAGATCGTGGAAGAGTTGCATAATTATCCCTGCAAGCTTATAAGGACAAATATCCCAAAAGCCAAGTAAGGCACACAATTTTTTAAAATAATTAATTCATATATAATTATTTACATATTTTTTGAAAGTAAACCTTGCCTTTTGTAGTAGTGTAGGCCCCTACTGGGATCTTTTTTTTTAAATTCTCCAATTTCTATTGAAAAGTAAAAGTAAAAATTTGTATGTGGGTACACACCGAAGTAAATATTTTTAAACGGCTGCTCAACACTTTTGCTATTAAAAAGTTAAAAAAGACTAGCCAAACATGCCCGACCTAGAACTGAAAAACAAGATTAAACTGATGAGGGAATTAAAACCATTTAGAAAATATTCAATATATAATATTTAAATTACAAAAAGCATATTACTAAAAATCTTCCGGACATATTACAGGCTTGTTTGGCTAAAACTAATAAAATTAACTGTCTTTTAAAGTGAAAAAACTACAATGGAATTTGTGCTGACGGAATGCCCTTCGCTTTTATCGGAAAGAAAACTTATAAATTTGATTTATACAAGCATGTGGCGGCATGGCGCATTTTCAAAAACAGGAACGCATTTATACTATCCACTAACTTACGCAGGGACAGTTCAATGCAAAGACTTTGGAGTCACATTACACAGATTTACATACGTAAGGGCAACAGTTGTAATAAATATTATATATAAAAGTGCTATCTTTCATAGCCGTACTTCACTGTGTGTGTGGCCGAAATGATCACACAAAAAGTCTCACACACTCATTCAGCGCCAGAGATGGACATCAATTTTGTTTCATAAATTTATTGCTTTTTGAATGTGAAAAATCATCACGCATGTTTGCATGTATGAGGGCATGTTTGGCTAGTTGTAAATATTCTTGCATTATCTACTCTAAATTATGTATTACACTCATCTTTTATTGTGCTAGGACCCATCACAACAAAATTTAACAATGTTTGAAAATTTGAACCTCACGTTTATGCAGCTGTATAATTGGAAGACGCTAAAGCTAGAAATGACCTTCCTCTCGACGGCAGATGGAAACAATTTGTGAGGCAAACTTTTGTTTTAATGTATCTCAACTACTTCAATAATTAATTAAATTTAATTAACACAAATAATTTTCTTGTACAGGGAGTTGTCAGTGTTTGGTGACGTGTCTCATTTGGCACCGTTGGCATCGAGTAGGGAACTCAACAAATTTGGCAACTTCGTTGCTCTGAATGATTCTCGATATTTTAGAGGAACAAAACATGTGTTTAAAACTGCATCAATGGTATAGTGGCATTTTGCTTTTCTCCACTGTAATTGTTTTATTTTTTGATATGCCTTAGCTTTAAATTCCCATTTCTGTTTTAGTAATGCAATAAAACTGATGTGTAAGCTTTCCAAAAAATACTACAATGTCTTTTTTTTTTCAAACACAAAAAAACAGACAGTATATATGAAACTCAAAAGCATTTTAGCCTTCATTTTAAATTTTTCCAAATTTGGTGTCCCACAAAATAATTGTAGCCTCATATGCAAAATTTGTTGTGTCTCGTTTTTCATGTAAGTCACTGTACATGTAAAACTTATTATATGTTTTTAATATCAGTGTTATATTTGCTGACGATCTATCCTATCTAACTGGCAAAACAAGCCCTTCCTAAGGCGGAGGATTTTTGCGGGAAATAAAATCAAACTTATTAGTCTGCAAATTTGATTTTAAAAAATTTTATGTATCAACTATTATTTCATTAATTAGGTCTCAAATATTAAAAAAAATTTCAATTGCCTATTTTATTTGGTCTGAGAAGGCAGTGAATGTGGGAGCGTTGGAATGTGTTTCAGCTTTTGTTTTGCTATTCACGCACGTCCGCATAATGTCTACTCAAAACTTCATAAAAAATATAACAAATAATAGTATGCAATGTGTATGGAATAATCGTAAATGTTAATTGTACATGTATGTAAGTTTTTTTTGGTTCAGATTATATTTGCCAGCGACCAAAATGGTGCTCTCAGAAGAGTTCCTCACTGGGAAGTAATAGATAGAAATCCTCTTCAAATGTAAGTTTAATTGCTAGCAGTAGTTTACCAATTTCCATAACGTGGGCCTTCTTTATGTGTGTTTGCAATAATTTTATAAATTTATCAAGTACTGTCAAGCGTCGTCCTGTGCCGGTGCCATCAAGTACTGGAGGTTTCAAAGAAACATGCTATCGTGTAGCAGCTGGTCACTACATGTACCCGGAGCAATATGTTATTCAAAAAAAGTTCCCCTCAACACTATTGGTAAATGTATTTAAACCATGCTATTTGAAAAAAAAATCAGCTTCGCACGTAGCTCGCAATGTACTGTTGACAATATAACTTTTTCGCTAATATTGTCGAAAGTAGAAATTTAAGTGTTGACTCCGGCAAAATTGAGCAAACTTTGTAGCTCAAGTGTAAAGACGGGTGGCGAGCAACTCAAGCGTTTCGAGTTCAATATTCAAACTGCTTTGAATATTTTTCAAATATGAATATATTATATTCGAATATAAATATAAAGCCTAAAATTTCACATTTTGTATTTAACTTACCTGGAGACGCTTCAAATTGAAAATATACACTTTAAAGCTTAAATGAGATTTCTTAAGAATGGGCTTATTTGACTAGTTATGCAATAATTAACACAATGCTGTAACTTAACTCACTCCAGTTTCCTTGATTTGACAATATTGAATAATAGGTAAGCAGCACTGAACAAGCAGTTATAGTTGCAGAAGGAAGCAGTTGCTATGTGAACATTTATAAGGCTGACGAATTAGTTAGGACTTACCCAGTAAATGTAACGCATCAAATGAAACTGGGTAGCCGCAAGGAGGCCAGGTAAGGTATCGCCACCATTAAAGTGACAATTAATTAATATTGCCCCGGCGTGCGCAACCACAACATTCAATTGCGCGTGCGTGAGAACGACTGCTAATATTTTGCTTAATTTTTTGTTGTATCCAGTATCAGCGATGAGGACTTGGCAACTCTCCTTTCAGAAAATACTCATGTTGCCAGCTTCTCTATAAACTACAGAGTCTTACTGCTTGACGAATTTGACGAAGTTGATACGGATTTGAGCAAGAGACCCGTTTGTTCGTTTTTGGGGAAGGCAACAATTGAGGTGAGTTTTCAATACATAAAGATTTTTTTTGGGAAGTAAAAAAATTGGACATCTCACAACTTTTTTCTATTTTATTTTTTGTCTTTTTAAAGTACAAAACACAAAAATTAAAAACAAAAAATGTAGATGTTGATCAAGTTTTTGAACGTTTCATGCAAAATACAAATAAGTCTTTAAATTTAATTTTAATGTTTTGTGTTACGGTAATTATGCTGCAACTCAAGTCCTCCCCCAATTTATAGGTCCAGTTTCTGTACAATATTTTATACCTATATGATTGCATCTAATTATATTAAAAATAGTTGTTTATAATATTCCGTATTTTGCAACACTACTTAAAACTGACAGCACTTGCACCGATATACTCAAAACGGGATTCTCAGGTTCCTCGGTTGGGTTACCTTCCTGGATAAATCAGAAACGTAAGGTTTTATTTTTTGCTTATTTTGTTAAACCATTATAAACAATTTGATATAAAATTGATTAGATTTCTAGTCAAAAGTGCGGGAAACTACGATCTGCATGGAATAAAAGCAGACGACCCCAGTGTGTGTTACAGAATTACAAATGGTGCAACCGACTACAAATGGGCGAGTCCGTACGCCATTCATGAAGTCGAAGGTGAATGTTATGCACGACTACAAGTCAAAAAGGTAAACTTGCTCGAGTGTTACCAAATCAAACAAGTTGAGCAGTCGATGCTAACATAATATAATTGTATAATATATTAAAGTACAAAATATGTATAACATAATATAGGTATGTACATATATATCCATGATTAGTGTATAATTTCAAGTTATAGCTAATATAAATGCAACAGATTTAAGTGTGTAATTTGCAAATGTGTGGAAAATAGGGTGCAGTTGTCTGGGATCGAAAAAACCCCAAGGAGGACTTTTACGTTTCTTTTGTGAATAAGGAGAACATTTTAGAACTCTACTTTGTTGCAAAAGTGATTGCGGATCCTAAATTTGACGATAAGTATGTAACTATATTGTTAAAACCAAATTCAAAGCCAATATGTGTCACTTACGGTTTTAATTATTAAGGGTATACTTTGAGATTAGCAACAAAATTTAACCCTACATTCTACTTCTTGGCTGACCTATTCTAAAAACAGTAGAATGCTGGAGGGTAGTTTGGTGTCATGTATAACATTATTTTTACTATTAATTCAGTTTCAAACCTAAATTTTCTAAATGTCTAAATTTTAGGTTTTAAATGCGCAACATGGTTACTTCACCCACTCCAAGATAATACTGAAACTTTCGAAATTTGAAAAGTGTATCCGCCAACTAATCAATATTAATTTCAATCGTCACTAAATGTCTTAACTTTTAATGTCGATGTATTGGGGCTGGGCGAAGAGTAAGTGTCGGGAAGAAGAGAATAGTTTTGCACGGCTGTTACGAAATCACTGAAAATATGTCAAATTACGGCAATCCATTTTTTTTTCAAAATGTTAAATAAATAAGCATGTATTTGGACATGAGGTTTATGCATAAGTATTGTAAGTTAAGGTTGAAAGTAGCTCGTTTTAAGTTTATAGCACAAAATTTGTGTTTGCAAATGCTGTACTAATAAATAAAAATAATTTGACAGACTCTGGATACTCAGAAGCAGTTTTCCGAAAAATGACCCTTTCCTCTCGGATACAGCTAAGCTAAGGTCAAAAACTTTTAAAATTTACCTTTCAGACAAGCACACGGATTTTCCGGAAATGCATGATAAGGTAGAATATGTTGAGTGCAGTGACCTTGCAATAGTTGTTGAGACAAAGAAATCCCCTCGAGCTATCGGAGCACAAGAAGTGTGTCATGTACAAAAGCAAATTCCTGACAAGAGTGAGAACAATGCGTCAGCTAATGCAAAAGCCACTAAGACGAAGAGGTATTTCCAAGTTAACCAAAATTCGAAGGAAGAAATCAAAAACATGAAAATTGAACAAAAGGTAACTAATTTTTTAATGCATTATAGCCACAAATTCTTTGAAAAAAACAAACAAGCCCAATATAGGGACAACAAAATTTACCTTCATTGTTCGACTATTCCCTTCGTGAGACCGGCTGGTTAAACTACATAATTTTATCTACTTTGATTTTATAATATATTTACATTTACAGTTTTTAAAGACTAACTCAAAAAATGTTCATGTGTACTTTGTGACCTTTTTCAACTCCCCAGCCCAAATATATTCCTCGCCCATAATATCACTCTCAGATCAATATTCAAAACCCGAAAAAAACCGTTTATGCGGAGTCAGGGGTCACCTTGGTCGAATATAGTTATCAAATTATTGTGCCCAGATTTAATTTCTTAAAATAAAAATTTTCATCAATATTGATTGCCCATTTGTGAAGCTCGGCGAGGAGTAAAAGTTGAGTGGAAGGGAATTTTTGTGCAACCGTTGCCCACAGACACAGGCAATTATTGTGGTGAATATTATGAATATGGTTAAAAATTGTTTTATGCAATTGTCTTATTGTTATATTGTAAAATTTTAAAATTACGTAGTTGGCAGCTATCTCGCGACAAAACTATGACCAGGGTTGCATCATACTTATAAGGATGTACCGTGATTTATGTAAACTAATCTATATTAGCATTAGTTACCAATTAATTTGCTAATTTTGTAATTTTGTTTAACCGTAGTTATTAAAATATAGAGCTACTACAATAAAACAGATATTTCGATAGTATTTTATCTTCATCTTTATCCTTTACAATAATTTAAATTTGGACTTTGTTAGAATTCAAAACAAAATGAGTTTAACATGGGAATTCCCTTTAGCATCAGAACATGTACACCACATTTTCTAAATAAATACTAAACTTACCCAAATAAATGCCTCTTACTAAATTTTAGGTGAACGACGTATTCACACTCTTTTCTATAGTGTCAGAAGTTAAGGATCTGCACAACTTTCCTTGCAAACTGGTTTTGACGGAAAAGGACGACGGAAACACGTAAGGAATTATGTTATTGTATTATAGGTATGTTTGCCTCGGGTTGTTTAGTGAGTACGGACATATGCTGCGTTTGAGTAACAACAAGTTTTACCACTTCTACATTCCCAGCAGCACCAAAACGTGTTTAGTAAATCGCAAGTTTTAAGTTCATTTTGATGTGCTAGTAAGGCGGTATTCAAGTTGACGGAGTGTCCCGCACTATCGGATGCCGCCTCGCAAATTGAGTCAAATAATTGTTTCCATGGAGCATTTTCACAAAGTCGAGATGTTTACTACTATCCTCTGAAATACAAGGGATCAGAATTTATCAAGGAAGTCGGCCAAATGTTTTACATTTTTACGTTTGTAATACCTGTTAATACACCTTCTAATCGTATCTAGTACAAAAACATCAAACCATCTTTTTCTTAAAGGATATATCTACACAAAATGCGAAGATTTTCGACGATGCCAACATAGTTTTCATGCAACAGTTCAATTTCTACACCAACGATCTTGAAATGACCTTTGCCGCAAAAAGAGTGAATGATGAGATGTAAGTCACTAAAATTTATGTAACTTTCCAAAAATACTCTACTTGCGCAAAGTACCTTACTTTGCTTTACCAAAACTTACCTTACTTGCGTATTAAATATAGTACCGTACTTACACTTTTTAAAGTAACTTACTTGTACTTACATGTAATGAGTTTAGTTTCCCTAACTTACCATCCTCTTCCTACAGTACCTTAGTCACCCTTACACAAAGTAACCTTACTTCCCTTGATCTAAAATGGCTTTTTATATTTACGTAACCGTATTTACCTATACCCAAGCACTTTACTTTTACAGACGTCAAGTACGCTACTTTCTCTTACAACAAAAAAGTAGTATACTTACTAATACCTAAAGTTTCTCTAAAAGTGTTTCTAAAATAACTTTTCGTTAACTACTACAACACAGACAAATGTCAGTTTTTGGCGACGTGTCCGTCTTAGAACCATTGACAGTAGATCACTTGGATTTAGACTTTGGTTACTTTGTGCAACATAGCGGAGAAAACGAAACGTTACATACATTTTCAGTTATCGAACCGATGGTAAGCATTTCAGTTTGTGCCTTTTTACAATTAAACTTTATGTTTACTAAAGCTACCAACTGTAAACTTTTTTGGTCTAGGAAATTTTTGCTGGTAACGAGTATGGTGAGCTAGTAAAGGTGAAAGGTTGCAAGGTGTTGGAGCGAAAACCTGACCACATGTACACAAACATACAACCACATTATCATTGTTTGAATTTGTTTTTTTAATATATTTTACTATTGTTAATTAATAATTTATAATTAACAAGCATTAATTTACTTAAATTAAGAGTGGTTAACAACTGGAACCCAAATGAAATCGCAAGCAAGGAATCGTTCGTGGTTAGCCATTGTCGAGTTGTTGCAGGTGACTTCATGTACCCAGAAAAATATGACTGCTCGAGCACTCCAGCTGAAACTGAATGGATTCATAAACTTGATGTAAGAATCTTTGTTTTGTCATAGACTTTGCCATTTTATTAGTGCTTTAAAAATTTTCAAATCAGATTTGACAAATAGTTCTCACAGCTAACTTGTGCAACAATGTTCTGCCTATGAACTTATGCGTTAATTGAGGAATGACTTTATTTGACGTTTGGGAATGCCCTCGTCGACATACACTGAGATTCTAATATTTACATGTTTTAGGATCTAGATAATTACTAGCGAAATACCTGTCCTCTAACAGGAAGAAGTGACACAGGTTGCTCTCCTACTTACCCCTCTCCTGAAAAAAAAAATGTATTTTTTTATAATCGGTGTATTTGAAATGGGTATAAAGTGGAGACTTGTTGTGCGACCGTTCACCTACTTTCTCTTGCATGCGACTAATGGAAAAAACGCATTTGAGAATTCATGCGCATTCCCGTCCGCTTTGCTTCTGCTGAAATTTTTTTTTATTCCTCACAGCAAGAAAAAATTAACAAGTAAACTCCCATCTCCGGGCCACTTGCATAGGATGTACAGCGATTAAAATTAGAGCTTTTATGTAAATACTTTTTTGAAGCAGTACACAGAGCATACAGTATTTGTATCGCACTACGTTTCATAAACTGTTTTTATATTTAGAATTGCACAAAAATATATGTAAGGCTTTGAGTTGAGTTAATTTATGCGTTAATTTATTTTACTGTCCAATATTCCCAGGTTGGAAATGCGCTTTCCAAAAATCTACCACAAAAAGATGAAGACAATATATGCTTTGTAAATATATATCAAAATACACCAAAAGAATTAGTAATGGTTCGAAAAGTGTATTCGAGGACGTTGGGTTTGGAGGTCGGCAGGCGGAAAGAAGCCAGGTAATTTTCATCTATGAAAATGATATTACTGTTTGCTAAGTTGTATAACCTCTTTTTAAGTGTCACGAATGCGGAACTTTCAAGTTTTCTTTCAACCACGTGTTCCGTTACTTACTCTCAAAATTACCAAGTTCTACGATACGATCCCTTCTATGAAGCAACTTTCAACACAACGGAAGTTCCAAACAATTGCAAATTCTCGTCTAACTACGCAGTTGTGGTAAACTCTCAATACATATAATTGTTCTAGTGCACAACTCAAATCATTAAGTTCGGCATAATTTGCAACATTGCGTTCTACATATTCTGCAGAACTGCCACTTGAAAATTTCCACGTCGTTCTATTTACACTTGGCTTTTGTATTATGTAATAGTTCTTTATCAATAGTTTAACAGCACTGTAGGCAATCGAAAGATGCAAATATCACTCGAAGGTTTTTTTTTGAAAAATTCAAGTTTCCAGGCAAATCATGTTTAGTTAATGCTTTTTTGTAGTATGCGACAGTTTATGTGACGTTTTTTTTAAACTAATTGTTTGTTTAGTGGCAATAGTAATGCACCGTTTTGCCCGTGAGTGCGTTTGTCTGGTGCCAATTATTCAATTGCACAAGACGCTAGGCTCTAGCAACGGTTATGCAACAGGTCAAATTCAATAGCTGCAAAAACGTTAATCTCATGTGAAATTTTTTTTAGCAAATTCACAGCTTCACTGATTACTCGGGCCTCACATTCTTGGGATGGTTTTTGTTTCTCCAACTAGAAGGATAGTAAGGACCTTTTTGAAACATTAAAAATAATATTTGTATAGTTAAGTTATAACTTTTATAATCAAAAGCCAAAGAAACCTGCTGAAGGCCAAGAGGATTATATTTTAAATTTCTAAATCATTTTGCCTAAGGACGGTTTGTTTGTGCATAGTTTTAACAAATGTAATAGGTAACGCTTAATAAATGTGTCGCAAACTTATGCTTCACCCCAGTGTAATTAAAAAAGTTATTGTGTAAAAAATATTTTTGAACGGCATCATCCAGAGCTCTAGGGCCAAAAAATATTATTTTTTTTGTGAAACCAACTCTCCTCTAAACTTTTCCATTTACACACGTTCATCGTTTAATATGCATAAGTGGAACTTTTTTTTTATAGCATTCGTGTAGAAGGGACACATTCTTATGGAGTGCGTCGAATGGAGTCGTTGGATAGTACGACTTTCTATCAAATTTCAACTGGAAATAGCAATCCTATCTGGACACAGTTGAAAAGCCTTCATTCAAACGATTATATATCCTATGCTCAACTAGTAGATACGTCGGTACACAGCACTTCTTCCTTCGCCCTAAATGCCATTTTTATTACTCTAAAAATTTATTAAACACTTTAAAATGCCTTAACATTAATTATTGAATGACGTTCTTTTAGACACCAGCGAAGCGGGCTCTAGATTTTGCAAAAAACCAATTCTACGTGTCGATTATTAATCAGTCCAACATTTTGGTGCGCCAAATGATTTTAGAAGTAGTGCACATTACTGGAGATCCCAAAACGTAAGCGTATTAGTCACTAAACAGTTTAGCAAAAAATAGTTATAAAACAAAAACTCACTGATGAATTTTAAATGAACCTATCAATCAATCTTAGAAAAGCTATTAATCAAAACGCACCAAGCTATTTATATTATAAAAAATTTGTGTAAATACTTTTATTAAAACATTTTTACGAAGAAAATTTTATACAGTAAAATTGTATGGATTTTTCTCCGCAATCCGAGCTCTTTTTATCTACTTTGTTTGACCTTCTTACCAAAACTTCCTATATATCTTCCAGCCTTTTAATTTTGTTATCGAGTTTCTCTGTAAGAGACGAATTGGACTTCCTCTCCAAAGATGTGGAGCGGAATTGGAGTACGTACACGATATACCTCTCTG
>JAQFYP010001890.1:0-14101 GCA_034694865.1 Bilobella braunerae | reverse complement strand
ATTGACTAGTCTTAAGTACAGTTGGTGGTGTTGGTCTAGTGGTTAGAGCGTCTGTCTCTCTCAACTAGCCAGCGTGAAAACGGGGGTTCAAATCCCCTGATCAGCCACAAAAAAGCTTTTGCTATTGGTTTTTCCCTTATTGGGTTACCTTGCATCTGACCTTGTGTATGCCGTGTATCACCGCGAACCAGGATTGGATTGCATGACCAGGGAAAAACTTTAAAATTTTATGTTTACTTTTACTGTGCCAACCTCCACTCAAGCATTCTACTCTTCTTGGTAACCAAGGCTTGGTTTAAGTAAACCAACTGGAAGTAGAATGTAAGATACCATTTAGGCACAAATATAAAAGTGTTCCCCTGGTCATGCAATCCAACCGCATAGATTCGCCTGTGCATATCAGGCGAACGCTACGGCCGTACCTCATCGGAATGTTGCGGATAGTCTGTTATGCCCGCTTGATGAGAACATCTATGCTAATGAGTCCTTATCCCTACCACATTCTTTCCCATCCGTTTTGCGGCAATCTCAAATCACGCTACTGTACCTTTACTAGTCATTAAGTGCATACCACTTGGTCAATTTTGGCCCAACACTCCCTCACTTGGATTTTAAGGGGTTACACTTTTCCTTGTTAAACTTTTGGTTAGGTTTTTCAAAGTGTTTTTTTTACTTTTCGTTAAAAAAATTGTTGAGCCAAGCTACCCTACAACATTGTACTCCATTTGACTTCACTTTACACATGTTTTTGTATAGTTATCAAAATTTATCTTGCTTTCCAGTACAATATCTCTCACTTAATTGTCCTAACTTAATTTAGCACAATTAGTGGAATTGTGAACTCTCATTCAACTGTCATCTCCGTGGTACAGGCAATGAATTATAAAACAAAGCAAAGCGTTTGTTTAATTGCTGCTCCATCCAATATGGCTCCACCTATTTCAATTTTGGATGGCAATAGCTATGCATGCACGCCCAGATCACCCGTTTGCTCAAAACTATGGTCACATAAATAGATAATACTGCGGCAAATAAGATAAACTTGTTATTAAGTTAACCCTGGAATTTGCGTGGAAAACTCAGCTTTGTATACGTAATGCTATTGGCTGCACTTTTTGTACAAATGAGCAATAAGGTTCAGGAAAGCCGACACCCAGCTTAACATTGGAATAGCTTTTTTTTAACAATCATTACTGTGGGGACATGTCACTGTAATCGTAACTATAAATGAATTTTTAATACACCTGATGATATTTGAGAAGTTCGGTGCTGCTGCAAAATATGTTATCTAGGACCAACCGTATGTGCTTGCTTACATCCACATCTTGCAATAAAATTGCAAGTTTTGCAGTGAATTGTTGTTTTAGAGTAGAATTCTTAGACTTGTGGTACAGTCCGGACACGCAGACGCACATCAAATCCGTGGTTACTATAGCAAATGAAGCCCTTCATTTTGCCCATGCCTCTTCTGCCTCACGCGCTGTCGTGCCTGACCACCACTCATCTCACCAAACTGCCTATTATATAGTGATGATTTGATTTATTTGACAATTGGCGAATGCTCTAGTCAACAAGGACTGTGAGCTTCTTAGGTACATGTTTCATTACTAGAATTTATGTTGGAATTTTTCGATAACTATGTATTGTGTATTATTATGTGTATAGTTTAGAGCTGCAACTAATTTTAGCATTACACTGCCTTTTATATACAGAGGGGTTCAAAAGTAATGGCAAATAGATAGTGAAGTTTGGGAAAGTGACGCTAATTCACTTTCTAATGTAAAAGCAAGATTCACAGTTGTGCGTCGGCGACTGGTTCAAATGTAAGGAGAGTATAAATATTCCATAAATACAATCAAATTGTTAGTTAACTTATTCAACACAGGAGCTGGAAACGATTAGTTAGTTAACTGTACAATTAATTAAGTCAATTACTCTTCCTGAATTAACGATAAATTAATTGATATTTGGAAGTTACATTGATTAAATCAGAACAAAGGGAGCTTGATCCACCGCGCACTTCTCGGTGGGAGAAGGGGTTCGAGTGGGAGCCGAGAGGTGGCGATCAAATCCGTCCGTTACTGCCACTTTCTTTTTGCCTTTACTTCTGAACCCCTCTGTATATTAACTAATACTTAATAATTATTGAAATTACTAATTAGGATTTGATAATACGATATTTTCAAGTCATTTTCATCGTAAGTATAAACTTCTAATTTCTTGTAAGCCTTGATTTTCAGATTTTCAGAACTATTTTCCTTACTTGCTCTTTGACATTCGACTATGGCCTGGTCAACTGCTTGTTTCTGCTAGTGAGTAGAGGAGGATGGTCTTAGCCTGTAAGTTGACTCGAAAGTTCTGAGTAATGCGAAGTGTTTTCTGCTGAATAGTGAACTTGGGCTTGACACCGAGGAGCCCAGCCGTCGTTTTTGCATACCGGTCCAAGGCCTACAAACCCCCCCCCCCCACCTTCCGCACTACGGGCCGTGGGCACAAATGACTAATTATAAATTAAAAATTAGATTTGAAACATTAGAAATCAACATTACATTAAAACCTCGTAAATAATTTTTGTAATGTTTTCTCTTCAAAATTTTATCCATATTTTTAACATGTAAATTATTTTAATAATTAGTGTGCATCATTGAAGGTAAAACGTTGGTGGTTTAATTGTAAGGCGAATATTTGAATCTAGAATGGTCAAAATTACAATTCTGTTGAATCCCAGTTAATTACATTTCGGGGTTAATTTTACGGTCTTGGCTGACACGAGAATCCGGTCTCCGAGATAGACCTGACAATGTATCCGAGTGGTTTGACGCCCCTGGGTTAACCCTAGAAAAACCGAAAGCAAATTTGACACGAAGCTTGACCCTAACGACCCCAGATGCACACAACATTTATGTGTAAAATATGGCGCCTCTAGCTCTAGCGGTTCTTGCAGGCATCAGTTACAGACGAATAAACCGACGAAAGATTTTATAGTATAGATTTATGCTTGTATGCTGATATTTAGTTTAAATTTTCTTCAATTTGTTTTTTGGACGCAGTTGGACGCTCGTAACCGCAGAAAGCTGAAAATTTCCCCTACGTCAATCGCTGCGAGGAGCCTGATTTAGACAACTACAAATCGCTGCGTTTAGTTGGCTCCTCTGATGCCATCACAATCCCAGTGGCTTTCGTTGCTGAAATCAATTTGGGCGGAATCCTTCTGAAGTAACCGCGGAAATTATCCCGGGATAAAATTGGCTTTGATTTTCAACATCAAATTTAAAAGTACGCTGCTCACAAGGGTCAAAGGTCAAATTTCAAAATTCAAAAAAAAATTTGCAAGATGCAAATTTCCGTCAAAAACGACTTCGGACTTCTCAGTAGAAGACTAATTCGAATCAAATAAATACGTTTTTAAAACTTGACAATTTGACCCCTAGCGTCTCACAACAATTCTAACATTTTAATTTGCACTAGTTTAGCTTACCGACTGTTTGGTTTACTTAATTTATTTATAGTGTTGTTTACTACAATTTTGTTAAAGATTTACTAATACTAAGAGAGACACTTATTGGTCGTACGAAACGCTACATGATCAAAAATTAGTCAATTCTTCCCAAATATCTCTCATCTTTGAAAAAATATGTCAGCAATGGAGAATCATATACAATGCCCATGTGCAATTTGCAATTGGCATGTGCAACTTAGGCAATGCACAATGGGCATGTGAAATTTAAGCAATAACGAGTCACACAGGTTATTAGATCAAAGTTACAATTTTACCAAACCACTCAAGTTCTCATACTTCCCTCATCGAAAATTGCTTTCCTTAGTTAACACCTTTAGCATTATCGTTAGACTAAACTTATAACATAAACTTAAGCTTAACTTACTACTTAAACTAAACTTACAATTTAAGCTTAACTTTAAAATTTACACTTAACTTACAATTTAAGCTTTCGTTTACAACTTAACCTGCAACATAAAACTTGACTTGAAACTTACAACAAACTTACAACACTTGCTGTTAACTAACAACTTCCAAGTTACAACTGATCTTGCAACTTAAATAACAACTTTCAAGTTACAACTTAAATAACAACTTCCAAGTTACAACTTATCTTGCAACATAAAGCTTGCAACTTATCTTGCAACTTAAAGCTTACAACATATCTTGCAACTTAAAACTTGCCACTTACTTGCAACTTCCAACACATAAAACTTCCAACTACCTTACACCTCATAACTTGCAATTTACATTTGATTACCTGCAACTAACAGCTTAAAACTTGCAACTTATCTTGAAACTTAAAACTTCCAACTTACTTTGCAACTTCCAACACATACAACTTACAACTAACTTACACCTCATAACTTGCAACTTACATTTGATTATCTGCAACTTACAACTTAACTTGCTACTCGTTAGCACAGTTGATAGCAAACACATTGATGAATCACATTGCAAGTTGACCAATTTGTTGGCGTAGTGTAGCGTTAGTGTCAACACTTAACAGTGCGTTAAACCTTAATTAAATCACTAAAATGAACAAAACTTATCTGTGAAACAAATAAGCAATTAATTAGGTCTAGAAGCAGGTGAAAGCAGTAAAACTTTGACTTAAACAAACTTGCACAACTTATCAAAAACTACATAATTAGAAAGTTGTAAAAGTAAGATAATTTTAGCCTGAGCTTTCCCTTCCCCTACAATTATAATCTAAGGTGCTAAATTATGCAAATTTTCCTCAAAATCCCAAAACTGCTTTCTCTCATGCAAGGGGTAATTGAATTGTAGCCACTTGAGTGGCCTAGCTGAAGGAAATGAGGGCTTGATCAAACGTTCCCCAACTTTTCGCGACATATCCCGAAAAGAAGAAGAAAAAAGCTCATATCCCAAAATCCCAAACTCCCATATCCCAAATACAATGAAGAACACTTTCTCCGAACCCTGTTTACCCACCTCTCCCTCCCAAAGTTAAGACTTAATTAAGTTTCTGGAGCCAAATAAACAACTAATGAGGTTCGTATTGAAATTTGAGAAACACGGAGAAAGTTGGATTAGGGAGTAAAGCTAAAGGCAGGTACTTGAGCCTTTCCAGGGTACGGTTGCCTAGCAACCAAAAATTTTCCTCTCCATTACTCCTAATATCGATACCCTTATTTGACTACATTTGAAGTGGAGAAAGCTCTTGAATGTAAATAGTTTTACTTAACTAGTTTTAGCTTAACTAGCTTAATAGTTTTGACTCTAATAAATAATTGGAGATACAGTGAAAGTCGAAAGAGAAAGCTATGCAAAGCTCCAGGAGTGACCTGGGCGCATGAATGAGAAAGAAAGTAACTTTCACCACTTTCTCCAACCTCGCCATGTTTCGATCCAAAGAAAACCGAGGCGGCAGAAGCGACTCGGCGGGCGTCGAGGAAGGGCGTTCGCGAGTTCGCCTACTGCTTTCACCAGCTACTTTCTCCAATTTTGAAAAATAATTTCTACAACTTTTTCCTTACCTCTTGATTTGAAACTAAAGGAAGGAGGAGAAAGTCCTTTTCTTCAAGTGGCGTAGGATATAAAAGGGAGGCTTTTCACTATTTTCGTCTCGAAAATCCAGGAAGCGCTGAAAAAGTCGTTTTTTTTTATCAGAATCGAGGCAAAGCGTTCCCTTTTGCGCGAGGGGCCTGCAGAACTTACTGATTAGTGAATGAATTGACATTTTTACGGGAGGCGCTTCATCGCTGGCAGCGCTGAGTCCAAATTGCCTCCTTCAGCGATAGTGCTCCCTGCATAGAAGGTATAGCTAGTTAAGCAGAGTGAAAGTCGAGTGAAAGCAGAGTGAAAGTACTAGCAAGGGTTTTTTTTTGGCTCGGTGAAAGTGTTTGCGCCGCTCAAATCCAAATCAGATTTGTTTTTATTTCAACTGCTGCTGGAGAAAGTACGGAGATCGTTTTTGGCTCCGTGCTGCAAGCATCTGGACTTTCTTCAGGATTACCTCCAGGAAAAAACATGGGCTGAAAGCCAAGCGCTGGAACGCTGGAAGCGCTGGAGGCTTGGAAGTCATTATTCTAATGAGTTTTGAAGTGAATTTCCCTATTGTAGTCAAGCGTTGGAAGCGCACACAAATCAGAGTCACGCTTTGTGACAGGGCCCTTTGTGTCGTTTCCTAGGATACGTTCCCTTATCACATGTCAAAAAAGTGGTGACAGGTGACAAGTGAAGGTGACACGAGGAGTGGTTATCACGGTGACAAGGTGACAGTGTCACGATCGCTGAATTTGCCTTGGGCCCTTATCGAAGGGCCCCCTCCCTTGAAGGTGAATTGTTCGGTTGCGTGTGGACCTTAAGTGAGACAAAGACGGAGATCGTGCCTGAGATACCAATTTATTTTTCCTTTTCTCTCCCGAGCGGTTCCAACTTTCACTTGAGCTACATACGACAGTGTCAACGGTGGGAGCGGCGACGGCGCCGTGTTCCGTCGCACTGCTAAAACTGAACCGTCTCCACCGCCCACTGAGGTGGAACCCTACCAGATTCCATGGAGAGCCTGCCCTCACCCGCTCCAGACCACTACATCGCCCCCACGACAGACACCGCAGCCACGAGCCCCACCCTGAACCGTTGGACCATCGTTCAACAGGGGTCAAAGGCAGGGTCAGCCGCAGCATCCCTCGCCAGCGACCTTAGGCCGCACACGGCGCAAACAGTTGCGTATGCTCATGTGACAGCCGCTCGTAGCACTGTTGCGAATCCTCATGCTCAGAACCGCTTTCCTCAGCAGCGACAACAACGCCGCTGCAGCAGCAACTGACGCAGCAGCTGCAGCAAAGGCAGCAGAATCAGCAACACATCGGGCAGCTATTGCAGCAACTCCAATTAAGTGGACAGCAATTGCAGCAACATCAATTGAGCGGACACTTTCAGCAGCAGCAAATCCGCCAAGCTTTCCAGCAGCAGTAAAAAGCCAATAAGAAGGCAGCAATTTGCCCACCACGTTCGAACGCAGCAGCAGCTCCAGCACTACGACTCGATCCAGGAACTCTACTTATCGTTTCGAACGTTTTGAGCTCTTGGGAGAATCGAACCGGTGGCGGCGGCGATGGTAATGATGCAAGTTCAGTTGCCAGCGGTGTTTCGAGTCAGTTTAATGGCCGTGCCCACGGTGTCGGCGTCGGTGAGAGAATCCCCTCCGGAAATTGCCGCCAAACAAGTCCATTCTCAAACAGAAAGCATCTTGTAGAGTGACGATAAATTGCAACATCTATTACATGTTTAAACGTTTATACTCCCATGGGTTTTTCGATTGATATGGCGTAAGGCTTGTAGCCTTCAATTACGCTAAGTTCTGCAAAAAAAATTTTTTGATTTTTTCCAGTTGTTGTTTTGCAAGAAATTTTATTTTTTGAA
The DNA here is from genome assembly GCA_034694865.1 of Bilobella braunerae. Classification (NCBI taxonomy): domain Eukaryota; kingdom Metazoa; phylum Arthropoda; class Collembola; order Poduromorpha; family Neanuridae; genus Bilobella; species Bilobella braunerae. The sequence goes on along the minus strand of JAQFYP010001890.1, from coordinate 6,711 downwards.
TTTTTTTAATAGATGAAAATATAAGAGCAAATAATTTATTTTAATTTCCCAAACATTCATTTTAATTTAGAAAAGCAAGTAGTCAGATTCATGCAACTTACACAAACAAGGCTGAACTGGTCATCAGAACTGGTGGACATTTTTACAGATTAAAAAAAATAGGCATTTTGAAAAAAATTAACCCAAAAAATGTGAAAGCTCTTAAAAAACTGCCAGTCAATTTAAAAAAAAGACATTTTTTCTACATGATAATCTGTTCGAAAATTGGGCGGGTTGCAAGCACTGGATCACTTGCCCTTCAAATTCTCAGAAATCAGCGATTGGCGTTTCAGGGCAAGGCACTTCCTCCTTCATCTCCATGTCCCACTGTTCGAGTATTTTGTCGGAAGCGATTTGCCTGACTTTCCTTGTCATTTCCATATCCGGCTCGATTTTGGGCACTGGGAAAACATCCAGCGCTGATTCGGCTCCGATTTCTGAATTTTCGGCAAGGAAATCTTTTCCTTCCTGTTTGACGCACTGTTCTGCTGATGCGCCGTTGGGCGCAAAGAGAGCGTACTTCTTGGGCGCATGTGTGTCCATTGAAGCACTTGTAGTTGCCGGTGGGAAAACAGTGTGCTTCTCTTGACGCATGCGCATACTTTTCATCCTCCGTTTAATACTGCTTCGTGCCGGTTTGAGCGTGTTTGAGGCCTGTTTCGGAACATTTCTTTTGTGAACAGTTAGCGATTGCGTTGCTTCGTTCTCTTTTCCTGCAATTGTGCTGGAACTCTCCGTAGAATTGGCGGGTGGAAACTGCTCTGCAGTCTGATTGGCCTCTAGCACAGCATGCTTGCTCCTCTTGTGCCTGTCCAAGTTGTCCTTGCGACGAAACGCAGAAGTACAATACTCGCATTTAAACGGCCGTTCACCTACAGAAACATTTATATCACAGACTTGTTTAATTTTTCAATAAATGTTTACTTGTATTGTTTACCTAGGTTATGTTTAATTACATAATTTAGTTGTATTGTATGTTTAACTATTTTGTTTAGTTTAAATTATTGGAAATTTATAAAACAACTAACTAAATAAACCTGTCCTAAGACGGGCGTACTTTTGTAACTCAATTAACAATTTCCAGCAGTTCAGTTTTTACTATTTGTTAATTACAGTTAACAAATTGGGGAATTGTTTTTGAGTTTTTAAATGTCATAGTTAGGATTAACGTCCTTGAAAATCCCTAATTTCACGTAAAACTCAATTTTCAGAAGCTAATTTTTCTAATTGTTAATGACAATTACCTAATTAAGAATCGTAATAGGAACAGCGTACTTAGGAACCTCATTTCCATGTGAAACTCAATTTCTAAAAGTTAATTTTTAATAATTGTTATTCACAATTAACCAATTAGTAATCGTTTTTAGCGATTAAATGCGATAATTACCTTCAACGTACCTAAAAACGGAATATTTAATTGTACCATATAATTTATTTTTGTTCAGCATGATCAGTCAATTAGGGAGCCCATTTTCTTGCGTCTGTCTTCGCGCATGCGCAAAAGTGCCTGACCACGGCCCGCCACGAAGTGCGTATTATTATCCACCCTAAAGTGAGAAGGATCTGTAAGTCACAACGGGAGAGATGGGAAGGTTCAAAGTCCAACTTTTGAAGGGGGGGAGAGAGAAAATGCATGGAAAATTAAGGCAACCCAAACTTTTCCCCTCTGCCACTGCTCTGCATTGAGAAGGGGTCTCACACAAGGGAAGAGGAGCGTAAGAAAAAGTGCACATTCCATCTCTGACTCACTTCTCTCCTGACCGTCAACTAGGAAACATCTCTCTCTCTCTTCCTCCACATGCAATCTTTGGACAAACTCTCTTCATAATAGAGAGTGACGACTTATTGTCACAACACTCACCCTACGTAAAGGCCTAGCGCAGGGAGGCGCCTGAGGCGCCCCGTCCCGCAAGGGGCGGCCCTGCGCTAGTACAGTATAATACCAATCCTGTCGTACCGCAGGATGACTTTACGCTTTGTGTTTTGATGTCCAAGGATGGGCTTGTTTGGCTATCCTTGTGTATTATTACCTCATTTTCTGCACTACTTTTTTGGATATGTTTTTGTGCTTTTAGAGTTGGGGGAGTTGTACGGGTAAAAGGTTTTTGTATGCGATTGGTTTGCACGCAACGCAAGTTGTTGCTATAAAAATGACAGATAAAGTAGAATTACTTATTGATTAGTAAACTTTATTTGTAAATGCATGTAAAATAGTTTTGGTTTGCTTTAACTATGTTTGGTGAAGCTTTGTGATTGTCGTTAGTTGTTATAACCTAATATAGAATAATGGTAATGGAAATTGACGGTTAATGTCAATTAGCATAACGAAGTTACCGGAATGGATGAGCAGGTGCCTGCGTAGGTCCTTGCTGCTGGAGAAGGCGCGTGGACAGAGGCGACAGGCATGAGGACGCTCGCTGGCATGCGTGCGAAGGTGTTCATCTAGCGTCCATTTCCAACCGAACGACTTGTTGCAGTGGTTGCAAGTGTATGAGCGCTCGCCTATTAACACAAGATATTGACTCATTACAAACAAAATATGGAATCAAAGATGTTTGCAATTTTACAGCAAGTACAATTATTATAAACAGCTACGAGCCCGTCCTAGGACATGAAAATTTTAGCTTTCATTTCTTTGTCCTTCTTACCTATGACGGGTTTGTTTGGGTGGTATTGCCTCTTTTAAATTTAAATAGCAAAAGAGCGGTGCTGTGCACCACCCCTTTGGTGCCCTATTCATTTTACTCCAATAATTATTTGATAATGAAACCAAATGATAATAAAAGAAAAACGATGCCCATGCCTTGTTCCGAGAATCGCACGTAACACACCGTGATTAAAGGGGGGTGAATGTTTATAATATTTTAGACTCAAATTCGTGGAGACTACCTGTGTGAGTGATAAGGTGTTTTTTTAGATTTGTGGCCCGTGTGAACTTCTTGCCACAGTGCTCACAGGCGTATGGACGCTCGCCAGTGTGAATCAATGCGTGCGCACGTAGGGCCTGCTTATTGGCGAACCGACGTTGACAAATCGTGCAGATGAACGGTTTCTCCCCGGTATGAGAACGCATGTGGCGCGTAACTTTCCCACGCTGCTTGAACCCCTTTCCGCATTTTTCACATTTGTAAGGTCGTTCACCTACGTAAACATTAACAAAACATTAGCATGAAATATTTACAAAATGTAAAATTAAGCAGTACCGAGACATTAACGTTTAACTTCAAGAAAAAAGGTATCGTAACAACTTGTTAACATTACAGCTTTGGCGTGTACGAAACGCATTTGTGCGTTCAGGAAACAGTAAGCCTTATATATGAATAAACTAAAAGTAATTTTTTGAAAATTGGCAAACCACATAGCACAATAACCTTAAATTTATTAATTTATCACATAAGCCGATGTTAAACTTAACGCATAACATAACGGTGTAGACGCAGTTGTTTACGTTAACGCATAGCGCTTTCAGCATGTTTTGGTTACCTGTGTGAGTTCGAATGTGGTATTCATAGTGAGATTTCGCGATGAACCCCTGGTCACAGATCGGGCATCGTAACGGTCTTTCTCCGCTTTCGCAAAATTCGTGATATTTAATATGTGCCTTTGTTTTGAATTTTTTTGAACAGATCTCGCATTTGTATAGCGGTGGCTCACCTAAGAAGTTAAAAAACACTATTCAAACACAACTATGTAAACAATTTTTTAAAAAGTGAAGGAAATTTTTTTTATATAATCTTGAAACAGCATGTCTTTTAGAAAAAAAAACAAAAGCAAGGCGGATAGGAAATATTGTCTAACACGGCGAAAACGTTTGAAATTTAGAAAAAAAAATCAACTTCCACTGTTCTGGAAAATTTCTAATTCTGTGTATTTTAAAGAAATATGAATTTCATTACGAGGATTTTAAATTTTTAAAATGTGAACCAAAATTTAGAATTGGATGTTTGAAGAATGAAGTTCTGGACAATATTAGATTACTATGTACCAGGAAGTGTGGTGATGTGCTTGAAAATCGGTTGTGGATTTCTCTTCTTTTTCGATTTGTCGTTACAAGCGGTATCCTCGGTTTGGTTTTGGTGTGAACCCGTGTCTGCATCGGTGTGTGACGCCGGTGGCGCTTCGAGTGCTGCAGTCGGCGGAGTCCTGCGCACGCAAATTTCGGCAGCGGGAAACGATGTCGATGACCCCACCAATGGTCCACTCCGCGATGACTCCACGAAGGGTCCACCCTTCGATGACCCTACGAAAGGTCCACTACTCGATGACCCCACGAAGGGTCCACCCTTCGATGACTGAACAAAGGGTCCACTACTCGATGACCCCACGAAGGGCGCACTCCTCGATGACCCCACAATTGGTCCACTCCTCGATGACCCCACGAAGGGTCCACTACTCGATGACGCCATTAAGGTTCCATCCCTCGATGACCCCACAATTGGTCCACTCCTCGATGACCCCACGAAGGGTCCACTACTCGATGACAACACGAAGGGTCCACTACTCAATGACCCTAGGAAATTTACACCCATCGATGACCCCACGAAGGGTCCACTGTTCGATGACCCCAGGAAGGGTCCTCTACTCAATGACCCCAGAAAGGTTCCACTCCTCGATGACCCCACAAAGGGTTCATTAATCGATGATCCCACGAAGGGTCCACTCCTCGATGACCCCACGAAGGGTCCACCGTTCGATGAGCCAACAAAGGGTCCCCTACTCGATGACCCCACAAAGGGCGCACTCCTCGATGACCCCACATTTGGTCCACCCTTCGATGACCCCACAATTGGTCCACTCCTCGATGACCCCACGAAAGGTCCACTACTCGATGACCCCACGAAGGGCGCACCCCTCGATGACGCCACGAAGGTTCCACCCCTCGATGACCCCACAAAGGGCCCACTTGACATCTTCATGCTTTGGAATTCTCTCTTATTGACGACATTTGAGGGTACATCCGGCTGAAAACCGTTTGTAAGAGAAACTCCAAGTCCTAGGTTTGTGGCAGCCGACCTGGAGATGGTAGAAGAGAATGTGGGCGGAGTTACGGCGGGTGAATGAGCGTTCTCTTGCTGTTCGTAGATGTGGCAACGAATACCGTTGCTCTGGCTTTGCCTCAAATTGGCTGGATGAAAGCTGGGGAAGGAGCAACTTTGGAGAGGTTCGCAGAGGCCGCCTTGTGTTTGGCACTGGACACACTCCTCATCGCCTATTAGACAATGTCTACACTTAAGGTGATTGCAATCTCCTTCAAAAATAGTTCTGTAGACTCCCTCTTTACTGAACTGTCTGGAACACTCCGGACACTGTGGTGCATGAAACAAAAATTTCATTTCAAAATTTCAAAAATTAGTAGCGGAAGCGAAGCGAAAGCCTATTATGTTTTCGTCATTTCTGTCCGTCTGTCTGTCTGTCCGATCCTCACGATTATCTCAGAAACCACTCAACGTATCTCAATTCTATTTTTGGATATTAGTTCCAAGATACCGACCCAGTTCAAGTTTATTTTTAGATTGACCGGAAGTGACCTCCTAGGGGGTCAAAGGTCAAGGTCAATAATATTATTCTATGACAACATGAAAATGACCCTTACAAAAGTTGTTCCTTCAATTGACCCCTTGACCTCAAAATGACCTTTCAAGGTAAAATCCTACCTTTGCATGAAACAAAAAGTTATGATGGTCCCGATGAATCCAGAGCCCTCCTTCACCCGGAAATGACCCCTTGACCCCAAAATGACATTTCAAGGTCAAACCCTAGTTTTGCGTGAAACAAAAAGTTATAATGATCCCAATGGCCCTAGAGGCCCCGTTCACCCGCAAATGGGACATTGACCTTCGAAAACCCGGACTTCTGTTTTCCGCCCTAATGGTTTTAATATTTTTCTAATTGTAAGTTTCCTACTTCCGCTACTGGTTTACCGTTTTACCACGATTTATTAGTAGCGGAAGCAAAGCGAAAGCTACTTATGTTTTCGTCATTTCTGTCCGTCCGTCCGTCTGTCCGTCTGTCTGTCTGTCCGAGCCTCACGATTATCTCAGAAACCACTCAACATATCTCAAATCTGTTTTCGGATATGAGTGGCTATATATCCGACACAGTTCAAGTTTATTTTAGTTTGACCGGAAATGACCCTCTTGGGGGTCAAATGTCAAGGTCAAGAATATTGTTTTATGACAACATGAAAAATGACCCGCACTAAAGTTGTTCGTCGTATGAAGGGGCCTAACATTTGAATTGCACACTTTTCGCTGTGGCCCCCCAGTGACTCCCAAAATGACCCCTTGACGTCAAAATGACATTTGAAATTCAAACCCTACTTTTGAATAAAACAAAAAGTTATGATGATCCCAATGGCCCTACAGGCCCCGTTCACCCGGAAATAGGCCAATGACTTCCAAAAATCCGGGCTTTTGTCTTCTAGTCAATTCATTATAATATTTTTATAATTCTAATTACTGGTTGACAGTTTTACCAGGGTTTATTAAGTAGCGTATTGGCTGGTTTATGGGAATGTTCTGTCCGTCCGTCCGTCTGTCCGTCCGTTCGTCTGGTTGCGCGAAGCCTCTCGAACGGGTTAACTTTTTTCAAATCCGTTTTCAGCTATAGGTAGTAGGGGTCAAGGGTGAGGCCAAGTTCGAAGATGGGCCACAAGGGCCATACCCTTCACCC
>JAQFYP010001889.1:0-14102 GCA_034694865.1 Bilobella braunerae | reverse complement strand
GGCTTTCCAATTGCTTTATATTGATTCACTTTCTTCTAGAAACCGTTCGGCCACGGTTTTCCAAAACACGCTCTGTAACTTTCCCTTCAGTCTACTACGCCGCGTCCAAGTGAAAGCATCAAACCGGTGAAAGTCCAGGAGCCAAGGCCTAATTTACCCTTACTTAACTAGGGTTTAATTAACTTAACTAACTGACCTGTTAGAAATTAGCATGGAACTCGAGGATTCCGTTGCCATTGAAGTGCACCGTCGCATGGACAGCGAGGACAATGAGTCCGAGGGGGACGTGGCCGAGGATGGACAGTACGGAGGTCAAAGTTCATTTGAGGTCGACTCCGAAGAGGAGGTCAATGACCTCGAGCAGCGCCAGTTGTCCTACCCTCCACTTCCGGTGTACAAGTCACCGATGCCCTCACCCATAAAGGACAGAATTGGCCTCCTGACCCCGCCGGAAGAGCTGTCCGAAGGAGATGAGCAGTCTGTCATCCTCTCGGCCCGAAAAGGGTCACTCCGGGTCAGTGGGTCAGCCGACCCTATTCGTCGCGTGTCCTTCAACCCTATGTCACCGATTCAGAGTCCCCGCACCATGTCACCTGACCCCGAGGACGAGGTCAAGGAAATTGACCTCCCTGACTTGCGTCAAGACGGAATTGAAGACTTGATTGAATTGCAGTCCCGGCAAGAACTTGTTTTAAATTGGCAAGAGAAGCACCTTCAGCATTTGCCCTCTGAAGAATTTAGAGACATTCTACAGACTTCCTCAGAGGTAAAGTAATTGCAGTTAATTACTTACAATTAGTTAAGTGCTCAATTAAGTGTTAAGGGTCAAATATTTTTTTTAGTATAATTTTTCCGTAGTATTTTTGCAAGGATAAAGTCGTCTTTTTTCAAACTAAGAAAAGGTTTTTCATAGTAGTAAGTCAGTTATTTTTTCGTGATTAAAATCATTCTTTTCGCCAACTGACGAAAAATTTTCACAGAGTTTTTTCAAGGATGATTTTTTTTTGCAAACTGTGGACAAATTTTCATAGTAGCACTTTTCATGGTTAAAATCGTTTTTTAGCGAACGGACGAAAAAAATCCATTAGAATTTTTGCAAAGATAGAATAGTTTTTTTTAGCGAACTTTGGACAAATGTTCATACTTAAGCATTTTTCATAGTTCAAAACGATGTTTTAACGAATTGACAAAAACATTCTTAGTAGCATTTTTGCATACATAAAAGCATTAGCATACTGACGAAAAAATTTCAGTCGAATTTAGGCAAGGATAAAATAGTTTTTTTTGGCGAACTGGGTGCGGGCAGATTTTTATAAGTAGCATTTTTATGGTTAAAATCGTTGTTTCATCAAACATGCAAAAAAAATAATTCGTAGTAACATATATCATGGGTAAAATCGTTTTGTTTTCGCAAAATGAAGTTAAAGTTGCATAGTAGCATTTTTGGATGGGTAAAATCTTGAATAGTGGGTTGAGCCGAGCCCAAATTTTGAGCTGCAATTTTTTTTTCAAGGGTAAAATCGTTGTTTTAGCGAAATGACGAAAGCATTTCATGGTAGTATTTATGTATGGTAAAATCGTTTTTTTTTTTGCGAACGCGAAATCCAGTACTTGGACCTTGAAAATTCGTGGACCATTTTTTTCCTAGAATTTTTTTCTTCTGGTAATGTTAAATTTGGCCCAGATTGGCTTACGGGTAGAAATTGAATCTTGATTATAGTTTTACCTTCAACAAGGTTGACCTTTAGCGCTCAGATCTTCACGATTAATTGAAATAATAAATCTCCCCCTGTCATCAATTGCATGAATCAGGCACTGATTTCGCTTCTCCAAATTGGAAAATTAAGACTTTCACTTCCGTCGTTTTTGACATTTTCGCCCATAATTTCCGGCTGGGGTAAAAAGTGGTGCTATTTATGAGATAGCAGAAGCAAAAGCGCTAAAGTCTAGAAGCAAGCGCTGGATTCTAATGAGCGCTAGCTCTAGATTTGCATCGAAAATGGACCCATTTCGTTTTTTATGACGTTTGCTTCCCCGTGTGTTTCAAAATGTTAATGAGGGGATGTCGTGCTGGTTTGACATTAGTTCATAAAACTGCCTTTCACTTCCTTTTGTCTAAAATTCGCAACGCTTTTCTAGAAAAGAAAATTTAGAAAATGATCAAGACCAAGCCCCTGCTGCTGCTTTCACCTATATTTCTTTTTTTGAAAATGGGTCCGTGGCAGTGACGGTGACAGGGACAGGTGAAAGTTATGACATTGATTTTTGGGTATAACAAAGAAAATTGTGTCACTTTTTTGTGTGCAAATTTTGTGCAAAAAATTTTGCGACGTGTGGCGGACAAGGTGAACCAAAATTGGCAGACATCTTAGCTTTGCGCTCAGATAAAACATGCAGGTGAAAGTTTATTTTTATTTTCAGAATCCTTCTTTTAAAAAAAATGCAAGGGAAACTTACTACTTTTTGCATTTGGCATATTGTCTTTTTGGAATTGGATTTGTCAATTTGCAAACGTGCGAAAAGAAATCGATTTGTGAATTTTAGGTTGTGCAACAAAAACATAAATTACATGGAGAAAGCGGATGAAAGGGAGACAGTAGGCGCTCATTAAAGTTTTGAATCAACTTTCTCCACGTGCAAAAGCCAAAAAACAATAATGGTCTAAATTTTTAATTTTTCAATTGGAATTAACGTTCTTAAGAAAACTTTTCCATCGAATTTTGTACGTGGAGAAAGCACTTAAACAAAACCAATCAACGAAAGCACATGAAGCTATATTTGGGCGTAGCCTAAAAACGTTCTCGTTTCATTGCAAATTGGAAATCACTAGTCATGGATTTTGGAAATTTAAAAACGCTCTTATTCAGTAAGTGTAAAATTAGTGCGTCTTTCGGCCTGTTTCGAAAACTTTCACTTTCTCCTGAACAACTTTCACTCTTCCTTAATTTAAGAGAGCCAAGACAACACAGCTTCAATTAGATTTTCACACGTTATTTTTTTTTTCAAGTTTGCCTTTTTTTTTTCAAAAAAGAACTTTCACTTGTTCTATTTTTGTAAGCTTTTGAACAACCACTTTCTAAAAGATGGCGACGACGTCCTTGAACTGATCCCAAATCGATTCCTGTCAGCGCCTTCGCTGTAATTATTGAACCACTTTTAATTAAACCTTCGATCCGTAACGCCTACCCTAACGGCCTTCCAGAGCTAACGACAAATGCGGGGGTACTTTATTTTAATTGACCCTTAACTTTCTCCCACTCGTTTTGCAGATGGACCCTTCGACCATCATGAAGTCCCTGAGGACCATGCCCCCTTCGAACTTTGCCCCGATGGTCCAGCAAATGGCCGACTCCCTTGCGGCCTATCAGAGTCACCTTTCCATACTCAACACAATCAGCCTCTTTGGTGACAGGCTAAGGGAGCTCCAGCCCTTCGAATACAACCTTGACCTTTTGCCCCTCCTCAAGAAACTCTGCTCCCTCGTGGGGGAGGCGAGGTCAAGTTCACCTGACCTTTCGTCAGCAGTGACCCTTAGCAAGCTCATCCGCGGCGCAGGGCCGGCCCTGATCACCGAAGACCTTCTCTACATCATCAATGGGTCAAATATGAAGAGGAAACCTGCAGCGATGGACGGCTTGACCTTTGCCCTCCTGACCTTCCCTCGAGACGACTTTGACATTGAGAAGATTGCAGAAGCAGTAAGCAGTCTTGTTTTTTTTTAGTTTACATTTTACTGTAGGTGTAAAAAATTGACTTATTTCAATTTTTTACTGAAAAATTCTTGTCTTTATCAAAAGAAATTACTTTACTCCAAATTCTTCACTAGCTAGCTTAACTTACGATTTTTTAAAAAAATTTTAACCACAGTCGAAATTGTAGAAAACGGGCTAAAAGAATAAGAAGTTGGTTTTAATAGTTCAAAATTTAAAAATATCACGGAAAATTGATTTGAAGATCTCAGGGCTCAAGGTATTTCTTATAGGACATATGCGATTTTACATTATGAAATCCCCTCTGTTCGATTTCGCTGAATATTGGTTTACAACATGTATTTGTGACGCTGAATCTGAATCAATCATCCCCGTGACCCTAGGGGATAAACTTTGGCCCCTTCAATTTCCTTGACCCCTAGTAAATGTGCAATTATAAGCGACGCAAAATGCATTTTCACACTTTATTGACCTTTTGAGGTCAGGAAAAGATTTGTTTTTCTGAGCAGTTTTTCTGCAGCCGGGTGGTCGTGTGGAAGGGAGTTTTCGTGCAGCCGGTACAAGTGTTCGTGGAAACGAATAATACAAAATGCTTGGTGCGCATTTGGTGTTATTCGTTTCCAGGAACACTTAAGCCGGTACGCTCAGATAACAGATAGGGAAAAGTACGTCAGAAACAAAAGACAAATATTGAGGTGATAGTTTTTGTTTACGAAGCTTTATTTCATGAAATGAGCTTGGATTACTTTTTGGAACAAGACTAATTTTTGTGCCAGAATAACACAAGGATATGTTACTACGTAACTGATTGGGATTCAGTAAGCAGGTTTGCATCAACATCTGCTATATCTTCGTCCCAAATCAGTTGATCATACGGGACCTTTGCTTCTGACCCGTTACTTAGGAGGTGCACGGGAATGGATCCTGCAGGGGCTCTAAGTACCCTTACTTTTGGGGCACCGGGTTCCGATTTTCTAGGGCCGGCATTTAGTACTCGTTCACTCGGGTCCCAAATTCTCAAGTTTGAACCTTGCTCAGTAAAATTAAATATCTTGTAATCTTGATTCGTTCCATTGAAAACCTCCAGTTGTAATAGCATTCTCCTAGAGAGAAATAAAGATTTAATAAATATAAAGATTCTTATTTGGTTCTATTGGAAGGAAGGGATTTTGAACGGAACGCACTTTGAGATTTGTGTCAAAATGTAATCCTACATTCTACTTCTAAGGCGGTGTGCTTAAACGAAGAGCAGTAGAATAGTTGAGGTTATTTAGGTGCAAAGTAAACTTAAACAATACTTTGTACTTTTAAAAGTTAACGTTTCTAAAGTAAAGCTTAAGATTTTGAAAGTTCAAAACAAGATACTTCCCTCACTCGGTAACTTGTCTTAGATTTTTGAAATTAAAAAAAAAGTTTTTCAATTTCCTTCAAATCAAGTTTGTTTAAAATACATTAACTATTTAAGAGTATCTAAATGTACCCTTCTCCATCCATTACAAAACGTCCTTCACACTCCTTAGTGAGTTTTGGATGCGAAGCTATCACGGTGGTGGTGGTAATCCCCAAAATGATATTGCGATCACGCGACTTCTACAACAAAAATTGATAGTAGAAACGAGGAACTTGTGAAATTAATTGCGTACACGAAAATTGTCTTGTGGTTTAGAATCTAGGCTTCTCAGTTTGAATGGTAATACTCGCGACTGAGTTAATGAAAAGAAGAGCGAGACTGGATGTGTTGAAGTCGGGAAAAAAAATTGGTTTAAGCCAAACTAGCCTACTCTTGGAGACCATTGCATTCAACTTTGCAATCGACTTTGCATCTCAATTTCTCAAACTTTGCTTTATAGCGTACCCAGTTTATCTATCTTTGAAAAGGTCTTGAACTATTGTTGAATGCTGGTTTCTAAGACTAACTTTGATTGACCTTTCAGCGTCATGATTTTTAGCCAGAAATTTTGACGCCGGAATTTTGTTACCACAATTTAAAAATGTAAGAATACGGTCGTTTTCAGAATTTTTCTGCCAGAAGCGGTGTATGCTTAAATCCATATAAATGTTCTCGACGCTCTTAATAAAAAAATCAATGCATTAGCTGGAATGCTGAAATGTTTTGATAAAGAATACACTTAAAAAAATTGAAATAAAAAATAGGAATGTGCAAGGTAACTTGAGTTTGCATCGGGAGAACTTTTCGGATAGAATTAAGCGAAGGGGGGTCCACTTTTCCATTTTATGTAGAAGATAGAGTTGTGCCAAGGTACCCCCTAACATTTTACTTCTCTTGGTAATCAAGACTTGGTTTAAGTAGACTGCCTAGGAATAGAGTGTGCGAGTGCGCTTAGGCACAGATTTCAAGGTGTACCCTGTTCATTCAATTCCAACGAAACTTTTCCGATTAAAGAGGAATTTATGGGGAAAAGTAGGGGGTAAGAGGCAGCGGTCACACAAAAGGGTGGATTGCACCTAGGGGTATTCCGTGAAAAATTTCAAAGTACTTTTCAAAAAAAATTTTCTGGATTATTGCATAACTTTTCGAATCATGACATTTGGAGTCGATTGAGACCAATTTTCAAAAAAAAAATTTTTTGAAAATTTTTCTAAGTTTGAGAAATTTTTTTGAAAAGTGATTCCCCTATAAGCAACAAAATGACCCTTACAAAAGTTGTTCAGATCATAAAATAGAGTAACTTTTTCCTCTATCACTTTCTTCTGCGGTGAACCTTTAAGGGACTATATCAAATTTAAGATTATTAAGTGAATTAATTTAATTAAATTAATAATTAATTAAAATATTTCTGGTCAGGCTTAGATTAGGTTTAGGTTAGGTTTAGGTTTTAAACCTAAACTAAACCCAAAACCAAGACCTACAGCGCATAAACTCAATTTAAAAAAAATTTCAAATTTTTTTTTCAAAAAACTTGGAAAAAATTTCAAATTTTTTTTTTTTGAAAAATACCCTAATTCGACTCCAAATGTCATGATTCGAAAAGTTATGCAATAATCCATAAAAAATTTTTTTGAAAAAAAAGACTGAAATTTTTCAAAGAATACCCCTAGGTCCATTCCACCCGTGCAATCCACCCCACACAACAAGTCTCCACTTCATAACCCTTTTTACCACATCAGATATGGGTATCCTATTTGAAGACTTTTTTTTTTCAAAAAATGAAGTAGAGGAGCAAAGGGCCACTGTCGCCTGTGCTAGGACATCCTTTTTGACTAGTAATACACAATAGCTAATTTTAATTGTTTGGTTCATACGAGCTTGTCCGCAACTATATACAAGAAGGCGCACTTGATGACTCCGTTTGGAATTGCGACCTTAGGTGGTTGCAAAGGCCCAGTCGATGGAAAAATTATTTTAATTTCCTCTCCAGGTAGTCCATCTCTCCCTAAGCGTATATTGTCCCTTACGCACATTAGAACTCCATGTGAGCTTTTAGTAGTTCTGGAAAATTATAAACAATAGTTCAAAAGTATAAATTTAACGAGGAAGTTTATGAGTAACATCCTGTGAAGGCCAGTTAAAAGAGAACAGTGGTAAGTAAAAAAAATTGTTTACTTGGGTTTAATACCATGAAGGGATTTTGTTTACAAGTTCAATTGTGATTGACATTTCTTGAGTTTTCGAAATACCTTATTCGAAATTGATCTAATTTGTCAACACTTTAGGATGTTTTGGAGTAAACCAGTTGTCAAATTAACGACATCGTAGGAAGGTAAATTTTTTCGCGGAAAGTTATATATAAACCATAAACCATTAAATATATATGAAATATAAAACTGTAATATTGCTTGTTGGTCTGTTCGAAATTAAAATTCAATTTCTTGTTAAAATTGGTTGACTTTCATTTAAAAGTCATGATTAAAAAATAAATTGAATTGCCTAAAAAAATTTTGACAGCAACGGGTGTTCTTTTTTAACTGGCGCTATAATCCAAGTTATTGATTCTTACTGCATATCTTCGTTTAGGTAGAGAATGCAGTCCTCTTTTGACCCACTTGATAAAACTTCGAAGTCCAATGTTTTCGGTCTGACAGTGTTGACAGTAAAGGCAGTATTATTAAACTTAAATCATTTCTTTAAAGTGGATGGGTTTCATGAGAATTAGAGTTTAATTTAACAAAGTTGGCAGTTGGAGTTGGAATTGAACGATTGGGGTACACTATTTGTTATATTGTTAATAATTATAATACATTATAATATAATTATAATTATTATATTATATATTATATTATATTATTAGTATTATAATACATTGTTCATCCAAACAACCCTCTGACATTGCACTGTTATTGGTAACCAAAACTTGTTTTAAACAGACTGCCTAGAAGTAGAATGTACATTTCAAAGTGTACATATTTTGCTAACAGTAGTCCTGAATATTATAATGAGATCAGTTTTGTGAAGGAACAAATAAATTTGGACTTGCCTTGCACAATACAAAAAAACGACTTACGATGTTTCTGCATTTCTCTCTTTACTGCCAAGGGGATACTCGTACACAATTTTTATTTCGAAAGCCGTTAGCTGAGATACGCAAAGTAGACTCACCACCAACTCGAGAACGAAACACATGGTAGACTTAAAACAGTCAGCGATTTATGCAAGTAAATCCGAAAAGGAGGCCCGCAAAAAGCTAATATTTCTGTGCTTGGAGTAATTGTTTGCAACGAATTCAAACTCGAACTAATCAGTTCGTTGTCATCGTGCAGCAAACATTTTATAAAATCAAAACTATTAAGCAAAACAGCTTACTAAAAAAAAAGGATGCTTCTAAAAAATTTACTTTTTAAATTTTTTAAAACAATGTTTGCGATGTGTTTGGGGTTTTGAATAGATCCGCCAATCAAATTACTCCTCGTTCATGACGAAGTTTAGGTTCAGGCTTTGCGTCGCAGATTTTTTCCCGTGGCGTCGTTTGTTAATTTGCAGCTCTTCCCTTCTGTGTCGTATTCATTTTACAAAAAATCATTTTTTGTTTTTCTGCACTAAAAGGAATTTGGAACTTAGGACACTGCGATTTGGGCCAAGTAGCCGCAGTTGTGCAAATTGAATAAGGTAGCTGTTACTTTTCTAGGAGGTGGTTATCCTTCCTTCTGGGTGAAATTTGTTTAGTAAGCTTTCAGAATTGATCTAAATTTTGTTTAACTTGAATAACTTAACCAATTACCACTATTGCACATAATTTAAGGATTAAATTGTTTGAAGTGGAGTTGGTTAAAACCGTAGGTACACGTACGTGTTGAAATTGAAATTTGAAAAATATGAGAGATTGAAGTCCGACTTAAGGTCGTCTACGAAGGTTAGATCTTTTTAGCAAGCATTTGAACAGGAATTTGAAAAACAGGAGCGTCATTACTTTTTTTTCGAATTGAAATAAAAAAATATTTTAATTACCACTATTATTTTGAATGCTCATATTTCATTTTATTTTATGCTGGTTTCGCAATGCCTTTGGGATCCAAAACGCCGGATTCGCCAAGCCGCTTTAGAATGCTTGGCCGTTGTGGCCCACGTCCTCGGCCCTGGAATCGCTATGCCGTTTCTTCGAGAATTAATTGAGCAAAACAGGTAATCTGTCAGTTAATTAGTCAAATTAGGGTCTATGCCATAATTAGCTTAAGGTAATTTAATTTTAATTAATTAAGCTAACTACCCGTTGACTTCCCCCCAGGCCTCAAAATTCTGCTGAGAATCCGAGCACGGCGGTCTCCGCTCGCGTCTCACGGCGACTCCTCCCCTCGACCTCTCCAATGGGCCTCATTGAATACGGCCTCACCCTTCCCTCCAAACAGTTTTCAAAAATCGGTTTAGAACAAATTGAAACAGGGGGTCTCGACCTTGACCCCATTCTATCCAAGGGAGAGTACGGCCCTGACGTACTCTGGATTCTTCATGGAATCACAGATCAATCCAAGATGAATTCTGCAAGGTAGTCTTTTCAAAAGCAATTAAAAAAATATATGTATTCTCATTAAAAACATGTTGTATTGAAAATCATTCTCAATTCTTTTCAAAATTCAGATCGAGCACAAACAGTCGTCACGGACAGAAATCGTCGAAATCCACGGTAAGCCAGTTGAAATTGTTGTTTTCAAAATCATTGTTCTGAATTTTTAAATGAGCCGATGCGATGTCTCCTCTCACGTTCAATGTCAATTCAAACCTACTTCAATTTTAATGACAAATTAACTTCCTGCTGTCATGAAACGTTGTTCAAATAGCATTGCATGTTTCAAAATAAAGGTGATCTCCCGAGGGGAGTCGCATTCTGCAGGGTGAATGTAAGGGAGAGTTAAGGTCATAGCTTAATTATTCAAACCGTTTGCCAACAATTTTCTAAAATTTCATTATTAGAAAAGACTTGTTAAATTTTCGTCAGCTTAGTCAGACTGGGAACGCGAAACTGCTGCACATGCAAAAAAAAATGAAAATCCTTTGCGTTGAATGTACGTTCACTGTACGACGCTTATTCTACGATTTTCTAAAACTTGAATTTTCAGAAATGTTCAAGGCTTAATTTTTCAAGAAGCAGAGTGTGCCACGTGTTGCAGATAAATCTGCTTCGCTTAAAAATTTGCGTCGAAACTTTTTTCAAACTTTCTGAAAAAAAAATCGAAAAACTTAACATTTTGCCAAGGTCCACTTTTTAGAATTTTTAAGTTTATCATACATCAAGATTTCTATTGCGAGATAAAAAAAAAGGAAAAGTTTTTATTCTTCTCATAAAAACTGCAACATTTTTCATAGTTTCGAAATTTCGAAATGAGGTCAAACTCGAAAAGCCGCTGGCCCCACCCCCTCTTGGGTAACTTTGCCCTACTTCCTTGATGAGGGGTGCGGGAGACATGCAAACAATAAAGGTGAAAGTAACCTAAATCGCTTTCACCGCTTTCTCTTTTCAACAAAACACATTTATTCCTCTGCGTCTCAAATTCCAAGTAAGCAGCTATAGGAGACTTTTTCAAATCCAGATTTTACCGTTTCACCTCCACCACTTTTTCTAAATCTAAAAAAAAACGCTTTCAAGCGCTCACTTTTTTAGCGCTACCACTTAACCCAATTCACGCCATTTCTTTCACCCATAGCGCGTCCATTTGAGTGAATAAGCGAAATTATCAGGTCATTCCATTTCTGCTAAAGGCAAACATTGCCGGAATCGGTATTATTTTCACTTTCACTTTTGAACAACAATTTTCAAAAAACACGTTCGACTCTCCAAGTTTTTCTTGTTCTAAATATTTAAAACAATTTTCAAACAAGATACACATAGCAGGGGAAACGTGGGCGAGTGAACGGGCAGAATCGATCGGTCACTCGCCTCTAAATCAATATTAATGTCACAAATTTCTAAGAAAAATAATCTTAAATACTTTAATAAGTTACCTGTAATTAATGGTAATAACCTGCATTTTTTTTTCTTCCACTTGCAGGTGTCGTCAGCACGAACTGAAATTGTGCAGGAAGAAGACAGTAAGAAAATGAAAAAGTTTCTTTATAAATTACGGCTTTTCTTAAAAAGGGCATTTTTTTCTTTATGACCATTTTCGTCTTACGACGTTTTTTCCTCCTTCTTAATTGCCTTGGTTTCTATTGCATTCGTGTCGTTGGCTTTTTGTTGATTTTTTTGGTTGTCCCATTTTGTGCAGATTTTTTTTTGCAGGTATCGTAATTTTGTCTTTCGTTTTCGCTTTCCTTTCAAAATCGCTGCCAGCGTTCTCGTTGTACCTCTTTGTTTTTGTGTTTATCGATTTTCGCTTCTTGATTGACGAGAAAAAGGCTGGAAGTCTAATATGTATACGAAATTGGCAGTTTTACGGGAGAAGCAGCGCGAGTACAGAGCGTTCCAGGACGAGGAGAGAATGAAATTAGAACAAGTCAAGTTCCAGGAAGAGCTGGAACGGAGCTATGAAAATGGGTTCCAGCTCAACGCTGATTACGCTGAATCAGCGAAAACGAACGCTCGAGACAGAGATTCCGGGGTTAGCAGCTTGAAGAGCGTGCGCGTAAGTGCTAAAACCACAAAATCATGCCCAAAATTACCCAAAAGTCCTTGATCTCTGAGGTTTTAAATCCAGAAAAAAAGTACAGAGCCTTTCATAAGAAGTACAGAGTCTTTCATAAATATTGCAGAGCATTTTTTGTCTCACGGTCACAATTGCCTGAACACTGATACCAATTAAGATTCGAGGACATTCTAAACGTATCCTATCCTAGGATATAAGGATATCCATATCCTGTATAATGATCTCATTAAATTAAACATCAAGTAATGAGAACCGTCGTTGATTGCAATGACTTATGTATGATGTTATGCCTTTTTGCTACATTCTGTTGCAGACCTTTTGAAAGCCTCTGTATACACTGAATCGCTTTGGGTAAAAAAGTTGAGTTCCGTGCGTTTTGCATTTTCAGATTGCTTCGCCCAGCGACAGCACCTCGTCATGTAAGAGTCCAGGACCGGATGAGGGCGGACCGTTCTTTGGAGCGCCCACTTCCTTGTCCACTCCGCCCTCAACGAGTCAGAGCGATGACCTGGACGTGGACGGGTCATTCGTCCTCCGACGGCCCGTTCTGCCACGGTCCTCTAGGAGTACGCTGCCGTCACTCACGAGTCAAACGGGCCGAGTTCAACACAGTCCACCACCGCCGACCCGCCCCACTGATCTTGACATGGAGAACGGCCCGAGCACAAGCAGCGGGTCGATAACGGAGCAAGCCCACTGGCTCAAAAAGTCCTGCCCCACCAAGATCCCACCGCGAAAGGCAAAGTCGAAGGCACGAGAAGGCGGAGCCAAGGTGGCTCCGACACTCAAAAGTCCGCACACAGTTCCTGTCAGTTCACGCAGCGAAACTCCTAAACACCTTCTAGCACAAGCCTTGAGTCAGCTCAGCGCTTCAGACTGGTAAGGGCATCTTTTCTAAAAACGTTTTCTAAAAAAAAATTCTAAAAAAGTTTCTGAATTTAAAAAACTTGTCCAGAATCTTAAATTTCAAGATTTAGAAAAACTGTTCTAAAACATATCTACTACAGTTTTTTAAAAACTTCATCCTTTGGTCGATCTGAGACTTTTTCAGCCAATCAGAGCCTTTGTTTTTAGTTCAGGATGATGTCACTATAAATTTCAATTTTAGTTTGGTCTTGGCATAAATTATTAACTAAAAATTCTGTCGCATTTTATTTTGATCAACCCCGTAAACATAATAATTTATTCAAAATTTCATTGACTTAACTGACTTGTGTAATTAATAAACATCTTAGCTAATTAATAATTAAGTAAACTAATTAATAATTAACTAATTTTTGTCTCAGGCAAGTCAACCTTGACGGATTTGAAACGCTCAAGCGACTTCTGCGCACGCATCCAGAGTTCCTCAGGGGCGAGCTGCCCACGGTCAATCGCGCCGCCCTTCTGCACTTGTCCAATTTGAGGACGCAGGTCACGCGAGCGGCGTGCGACTTCTTTTCCGAGCTATTTGTATCTTTTGGCAAATCCATGGAGCAGGTTGGTAGCCATTTTTTTTTTTCGAAATTTCAAAAATTTGTCGGTTTTCAAAATTTTGAAAAACGTTTTTTAAAACTTCCTAGGACTGCGAGAGGATAGCAGAAAAACTGCTGGACAAGACTGCAGACTCGAACAAGTTTATTCGGGAGGCAAGCACTTCCGCCCTCGAGTCAATGATCATGCACCTCCCGCCCCCCAAAACGCTAGTACCCCTTGAGAATTATGGAGCGAGGTAAGGGGTCAAAGGTCACTTGCATTAGGGTCAAAAGGTCAAGGTCAAAGGTCATGTTTTCATATTTCAGCCACCGCAACGCCGTGGTCCGCTGCTCGACAGCGCACATTACGCAGCTCCTCGTCCTTCAGATGGGCCCTGAGCGTGTCCTTCATCAGAATCCACAGAAATTGCTACCTCTGCTGATCAAGTTTCTGCAGGAGGGGTGTTTGAAAACAAGGTAGAATTTTTTAAATTCTAAATTTTTAAAACGTGTTCTGAACAAAGGGCGTGACGTGTTCTAAATTTTTAAATATGCAGACAGCACGCGAAGCTTGGAATTTCCCATCTCGTAGTCCATGGCAGTTTTGACCCGGTCGTTAGACGCCACATTCCGTCCAACACTCTCAAGCTGGTTGAAAAGTCAATTAGTTCAATTAAAAATAATGTAAAGGTCTCAAACTTAACTGCTACGTGTAAACATATGTTTAAAATGTTAAATAACATATGTTTTCTTTTATAGCTTATCCGGAAGGGCTGAAGTTCGGAAGACTGGCTTTCGAGAAGCGATTCGTTTTGTTAACATTCAACCATGTTAAAATGCTTTATTGAACGTCTTGAGCAAATAAATTCAAGTTTAGCTTATTTCCGTTAATTAAAAATTTCTT
>JAQFYP010001888.1:0-14103 GCA_034694865.1 Bilobella braunerae | reverse complement strand
CTGCCAAAGCACCGCACAAGCAATGAAAATTGTGAACTGAGCGGAGCAGTAGGGCAAAGTTCAACTTCTGACCATAATGGAGCGGAGCCAAGAAATTATTGCGTGTTATATACCAAATTTTGTCAAGTTTAAGCGGAACTGAAGACGCTAGCTCTATTTTGTTAAGTTTGAACGTAGTTAAACTGAGGTAATATAATTCTGATACGTTTGAGGGGAACGGAGGTAGCCGTGCAATTGTTATTGTTTGTTTCTATTTTGCTAAGATTGAACGGAGCTCGATTATGGGTATGTGTGGTATAAGACGAGCGGTGTCATTGAGCGAGGAGGTAATTTTCCTACATAATTGTCTTCCTATGAGACATTTTACATATCGCCATTTACTACAACTTGCAAATTGTAGCTTATCACGTAGCGGAAGCGAAGTAAAAGCTACTATATGTTTGCGTTATGTTGGTACGTCCGTCCGTTTGAGTAGCTAGATTATCTCAGGTACTGCTCAACATATCTCAAATCTGTTTTGCGATATGAGTTCTTTGAGATCCAGCCCGGTGCAAGTTTCTTTTTCTTTGACCCCAAGTGACCCCTTGGTTAAATATTATTTTTCCAGGGGAAGATGTATTCATGACCATGAAGAACGCCTTCACACCAGAATGACCTCCTTATCTCCAAATGACCGCTAAAAGTTGAACTAAAAGTTTAGTTGATTTCGATAACCCCGGAAATTTTCTTTGTTTGGAAATAATCCGTAAACCTCATCATAAACTTTCAAGGTCAAATACTATTTTTGCTAGAAATGAAATTTTAAAATGTTTTCGGTCATCCTGAAGACCCCTGAATTTTTTTTTAATTCATTTCACAAATAACTAACTATACACCCTCTTGGATTCGTCCTTTTTCGCGTCATAAATTCCATAAAGATTTAGTAATTTTTCAAAATATAAAAAAAGTTGAAAACGATTATCGGCCGCTCAATTTATTGTAAAAACAATGAAATATTTTAATATTTATGTAAACTAATTAATAACATATATGATAATGGTAGCAATTGGCCTGTATAAATTCGCGAGGTTTCAATGTTAGAGTCTCTAAGCTTATGACATTGTCCCCGATAACTCCAATACTAAATCAAGAATAAATTGATTTGAAAAACTGGTTAGTTTAAAAGCAATTTAGTTTAAAAATAAATACTTGGTACAAATTATTAGCATCCTCAAATTAGATTATTTACTAGGTTTACTCGCAAACATAATTTTCGTAAATTGTTTTGTTTTTATTTCTTATTTGGCGTCACAAGCTACAATTGTGTGACAATTCTAAATTTATCTGACTTATTTAATTAGACGTGACGGTTTTTTACATGGTTTAATTTTAAGTTTTTTTTAATTCTGTTATTTTTTGCCTGACGCGATATTATTTGCAGGGTAAAACCACTATCTGTTAAAATATTGTTAATATTTGCTAGTGATACATGACTGTTTTCAATATTTCACATTCCGTTGACGTCAAAGCGCTGCTTGGATAGCATGTCATATATTATTGCTCACCTGAAATGAGTGCAATTGGCAATTGCAAATCTTCAAATTTCAATTTTCTAAAATTTAATTTTTCCAAGTTTTTCTTTGCTTACATAACTAATTAAAAAAAAATTCGATTTCGTACTTTTGTTTCACTAAAGCCTCGTTCCTACCCACGTTAAAACTGGTGCTCGGGTTTTTCAAATTTTTTTCTTAGGAGTTGTACCCACCACTCGCCGCATTGCTGTAACGCGTACTTATTTTATGGGCTCTTGTATTTTAGTTAAACTTAAACAATATTTTTCTAGTTTTCTTTTTTTATCATTACAATACAATTACTAAGGCGCTTCCTTTATTTGCGTCAAATTGTTTTTGGGCGATTATAATTTTGCTTGATTTTAGGGCAAATTAAGGACCCTTGTGTGCTGCCAGTGTTGCAGCCTGTTAAGCGTGGAGAATACTCGCGTTATAGAAATTATGCGTTCAAAATTAGCGCGTTGTTGTTGATGTTTAAAAGTATGCGAATACCCGTTTGCGGAACAGTAGGATAATTAAGTTAGCGGGAGATAATTTGCGTTTAAGAAAATGCACGTAAAATTTGGCGCAGTGACAAGCGCCTTCAAAATTTTTTTTTTGAAAAGCCGTTGTCACCTGCGTCTGGCGCGGAGGACCCTAGTGCGGACAGTGCAGAATCTGAACGATTCGCTAGGTGTCGCAAAAACCCAACGCAGAAGCGGACGAATGATTCGAAAGTTTATCGTTGACTAGGCTATAGGTGACGGGATTTGGGACTTTGCCGCAAATCCCGAGACGGGATTTTTTGTTGCGTAAAGAGTCCATCTAACGCAAGAGTTTCGAAGCAATCGTTCTCCCCAAGCTTGATTTCTTGGTTAAATTTAAAAATGCGCTAAATATTTGCGGAGCCGCGTAAAACCAACTGCGTATTGTGCGCAAAAAAGTCCAACTCTTGTAGGCCAAGTTATTAGAGCCTTGAGCCTAGCCATGGACGGAAACGGGTGCGAGTCCCGGTATCGCCAATATGAAAGTGGTTTCTTTTCGAAAGGTTTCCCACTTCCCTTGCCCGAATGGGGTATTGGAGCCAAAAGCGCGTAGTTAGGGGGTTAGGACCCTTGTCCTAACTTGGGTAAGTGGGTAACACAGAAAAAGTGGTGGTGTGGTAGCGATGAGTGGAAGCCTCGACAGTTGCAGTCGTGGAGGGTGGGCTTAGGCCGGTATGCGAAAAACAGGGTTAAGCCTCTGCCTAAGCAGAGTCTCCTCGGTGGTCAACCCCACGTTCTCTGTTCAGCAGAAAGCCTTCAGCCTCAATCTTTGGAACTTCAAAGTCAACTCACAGGCTTATACCATCCTCCCCCACTCACTTAGCACAACCGCAAGCACGTTGACCAGGCAATAAGCAAATGTCAAAGAGCAAAAAAAATGTGAGCGAAAATTAATAGTCAACGTATTATACTGGCTGGGTTGATTGAGAATTGGGGGCAATAAAGTCCCTTAGTGTATAATCTTTGTAAGCTTTGTAAGTGAAAAAGCCCGAGTTACCGTAATATCTGTAAGGGCCTTAACCCTATAATGTTGGCTACTGTTTTTTTTGTTATTGTTGCAATTGTTAGGGCCTTAAGCCTGACCCACACCTCTGTTAAGGCTACTGTTTGTCCTTGTTATAATTTTTTGGCTAATTTTTTTTTGGCTTTTTGGCTAACCGAATTGTTGGAACACTGCAGGGTAGAAGTTTCCGAATTCAAGGCATCCGACTAGAAGATGTATGCCATAACAGTGTCTTTCTCTCCGCTTCCGCTACTTAATAAGTTTAAGCGTACTAACGCCTTGTTGATAAACCGGAATAGCCAATCGCAAGAGCTCACTCTCCGATTTTCCTCAGTTTGCATTTAGATGACGAGGAGGTTGGAACTCCACTTCTCTCGGGACTAAAATATCGTTTAAAAACTTAATTGCACTCAAGCCTCAGGGCATGGGAGTCCTATGGGTTTCACTTTTATTTTACCGTAAAATAAAATCGGGGGAATTTTTAAATTATTTTTTCCTAGGACGTGTTTTCGCTAATAGGTGTAATAATAACACAATCGTTTGTAAATACAGTTTAGACATAAGCACAAAACCAAAAATAAAAATGGCTTAGCAATTTGTGATCGGTTAGCGATTTAGGTTAGGTAAACCGCAGAGCTAGATTAGGAAAACAAGCTTCTTCAATACAAAAAAAAATTGACGTTGCTAGTCACCTCAAGATAGAAATTATAAGATTATAACGATTATAAGCGATCACGCTTTAGAGCTAGCACAAGGCACACATTATCTATGAGTATTCTCGCGTCTCAAGTATATTAATTTGTGAAAAAAAAACAGGTTGAAGACGTGCAACTCAGCATCGAAGTGGGCTACTTCGCAAAATATACTAACTCTTTCCGTTAAACTAGAAGACATGGGACGATATATGTTAACCCTAAAGTCCAATTCAAGAAAGGCGTGGATACGATACGATGGTTAATAACGGTTGCAGTGTATCGCATAAAGTTACTGCCATGTGCCAGAGTGAGGCCTGAGCGGTGCGGGTAGTGATAGAAAATTCGTTAAAATTTAGACGAATTGTCGGAGACGCTTTTCAACCTAATCAAAACACATCATTGTTCATTATAATTACAACTATGGTAGTAACTTACCACACTTAAAATTTGTTTTAGTGCATAAGCGCTAAAATCTCTGAAGGCTTGGAAAAAATACTAAAAAAACAAGAGAGCTAAAAACAAGATTGAATGATTAGGTTTTCATGAAACCAGTTCTCGAATTGTCAATGTTATGGAGAACCAAGCTGCTCTAAATTAGAAAACAAACAATTCGCCTGTGACGCCAATTTGTCGAATCCTGTAAATTACAGATGCCATTCCTACATATTTTTTAATTTACTAATTATTGAAATGTCTAACAACAAAATATCGAGAGTTCATAGCAGGTAATCGGAACCGCTGTTACATTTGCTGTTGTTTGGTCATATAACATAATTGTTGCCCTGACAAAAAATTTAGCGGCCGATATTTATTTTCAATTCTTTTTCTTCTAAGTTTTGAGATTTTTAAATGTTTTTGAATTCGTATTGGAAAATGGATAGTTTGTTATCGTGAAATTTTTTATTAGAAAGCAAAATTAGATCAATCTAATAGGAGTACACGACATCAAATGTAAATCGGCTAATCCAAATTTTGAAAAAAAAAAAACATAAAATACGAAATATTGGCGTATGCATTGTTGGTAACAGAAGAATTTAGAAACTAGGATAAGAAGTTATAGGAGTTTAATAAGTATCAGTAGCTGTAGGAATTGGCTTAATATAAATGAAAAATCATTTTTTGAACTTGAAATTAGCAATTTGGTTGAACAAAGTTTTTTTGGCCGAACAACAAATTGCTATAGATTGTGTTGCGTCCGAGAAGCCCATAGACACAAAGGGAAACAAAAAAAAGTGTCTTGTTAAAAGAACTCCAGTATTTGTATTTTAAAACAGAGGGATTTTGGTTTGAAAGCTGCTAAGAGGCTAATTCGGCTGAATTATGCTAAAAGATTGAAGTCTTTTTTTATTTAACCAAAAATCGACGTTTGGTAAAAGGAGGATTTGATCTAACAACCACTATCTTGTTATATTAAGTAGATAAAGCGAAGCAAAAGTTAAATTTTGTTTTCGCTCTCTGTCCGTCTGTCCGTCCGTCCAAGTAGCTGGATTATCTCAGGAACTATCCAATCTTTTTTCATATACAAGTTCCTTCAGATCCGGCTCGTTCGAGATTGTTTTTGTTTTATCCCAAGTCATCTCCTTGGAGGCAAAATCAAAGATTTCATTCTATTACAAAATGAAAAATTACCCTTACCAAATTTGTTTCTCTGTTAAAGGGTAACAACGTTTGTATAGGGTAGTTTCCTGTGTGGCCCCGCAATGACCCAAAAAATGACCCCTTGACCTCAAGATAACCTGTCAAGAACAAACCCTACTTTTGCATGAAAAGAAAAGTTTTGATTTTGATTAAGGTTGTTTTAATTACCACAGAGCCTCCTTTGACCCGGAAATGACCCTTTGACCTCAAAATGACCTGTCAAGGTCAAATTCTACTTTTGCGTGAATTGAAAAAGTATGGTAGCTTTGATGACCCCAGAGCCCCCTTTGTTCAGAAATGCCCCTTTGACCTCTAAATCACAGAAAGTTGAAACGTTTTGCAAGACGAATTCTTTGCCTAGTTCCTATAATCTCCGATGCGACCTTTACCCCCGAATCCTGTTTTCATGCTAATAAGTTTCATAATTTGCTTTCTTGCTTTCTAATGCCCAATGTGGTCTGTGTTAACTTTTCTACTTTCGCTACTTGGTTGACCGTTTTACCACGGTTTATTCTGGATGTTACTGCGATGTAAACTTGCCATAATTCGAAACATAGTAAAAGTGAAACATGAATTTTTCGAACCTGAATATTTTCAAATCTACATAAAAGCCAAATTATCATGTCACTTGGATTTCATATCAGTCTACTACTCTTCCTTCACTTACTCTTGTTAGAAGTTTAAAGTTTTTTTTTTTGTAATGTGTTTTACGCTGAAACTGTCTGTGTTTCTAGCAATGGTAAACTTTCTCATTCCAACTTTCGTAGAAGCGGGAGGTCTACAAGTAAGAACGAGCTTAGATGATTTAACTAATCCTTCTACTCCACATTAGTTTTCTAACGAAAAGATTCTAGGGTTTGTTTCAAAAGTTACCTCCAAATGTTTTTACGATTCATAAGTATTCCGCAGTCAAAGTTATTTCAACCCGGAAGTAACTTTTGCAACGAACATTGGAGTATTTTCGCAACTATAAATCAAGCTAAACAACAATAATCTAGCCTGCTTACTTGTTTTATGTCTTTGAAATTGGTTTTTCAAAATTAGTTCCTAGACGCCATCATTTGTTTTTCTTTAATATTCCAATTTTGCCTTGTTGATCAAAATACTGTTTAAAGTTTTTACTTTCGAGTTTGAACAAATTTTTAATGCGTTCAAATTGAATTCAAAATGATACATTTTGTCAAAAGTGCATAATTTGAAATTGCAGGATATTAAAGCAATTGGTTAATTACAAACTTCGCCTCCCAATTAGCAATATAAGCAGATTAGTAATTAATTAAACAATTTTTTTAGTTTTTGAAAAAAATTATAAGTATTAATTTATTGACTTTTAATTGTATTAACTTGCAGTTTTGGAAGAAGGAAGGAAGCCAAACCTGGAAGAAACTAAATGCGGTTTTAGAATTACCTGAGAAGCAGAGAGAAATTATAGAATTAACCGGCATAAATCAAGTTCATTTTTCAAGCTCTTTGCGTTTGCATATCGCACAGCCGATCCCTCCCAAGGAATTGCAGTCATAGAGGCTTCCGGATTATTA
Source organism: Bilobella braunerae (assembly GCA_034694865.1). Lineage (NCBI taxonomy): Eukaryota > Metazoa > Arthropoda > Collembola > Poduromorpha > Neanuridae > Bilobella > Bilobella braunerae. Next base: position 7,155 of record JAQFYP010001888.1, on the reverse strand, counting down.
TACTGCCTTCCGCTAGAAGCGGTAAAGGACAAAATATTTGACAACTTGGAATTTAGAGCAGATCCTGAATTTTTTAAAAAAGGCTACCCTCTTGATCAAGTTGACATCGCAGCAAAGGCTTATGCAAAAGATAAAGAAAATTGGCCAATATCACCCAAACGAATAACGAGTAGTTCAAAGCAATATCTAAAACTGTAAATTCTAGTGAAATAAAACTTGGAATAATATTATTCGATCTAAACCTAACCTAAACCTAAGCCTTTTTGTATAAACTATTTTTAGCGTTATTTCTGTTATTACGTTTGTGGAATGCATGTATGTACTAAAAACAGATGGCATTTCTGTAACAAAGAAACATTTCAAGGTAATATTAGTCATGCAACAGAACGTGAACGTAAAAAATATAACAATACCAGCTCCATGATGTCTTATTTTACATGTAGTAAAAATGATAAAAAAAATTCCTACGGTATCGCAGCTCAGTGTTACCAAAAATTGACTTATGCTAATTCAGCTAATTTCCCTGTAACGGTATTTTGAAACGTTTTATTCTCTACTTTGTTCGTGCACTCGTGTTGATCTGGGCTTGCCTATATCAAATAAATAAATTGATAAAAAACAAAACAAAGCAAAAGCGTCTTGGTATTTGACAGTTGTATCGAAAACAATTTCGTCTTTTTATTTGAAACAATTATGGCGTTTGACCTTGAAAGGTCATTTTGACGTCAAATGGTAAAATTAGGGGTTAACGGGGACGAAAAAAAACGTGTCATATAAAAACGTTGTCACCTTCACAAGAGGAACGCCTTTTGCAAGGGATATCTCGGATACACGGATGGACAAACAGACAAAAACGTATAGTAGCCGACGAAAATGTTTTTTAGGGGAATAACATCTGGGGTTATTGAGTTGGAGTGAAGCAAATCGGTTCAAGAAAAATTTCAAGGTTTGGTTACAAAGTTTTTTTCTTACAGGATTTCAACGGATTTTTACACATCAGGCCATTTTATCCTCATAAATCCTTAGAAGAAATATCCAACTAATTTTTATAAAAATTTGCATTTTTGTCTAGATTTTGACGTTTGTGTTAGATCTTAAGTATCAGGAAGCTTAGAACAAAAAAGAAGGTCACTTATTTTTTGAGGATTTCACTATCATCGATGCTTCGTTTCGATTTTTAGAGCAATGAAGGTTTTTCACCTAACAGTCTCCCCTTAGCATTTATATGATATTCGGAAAAAAATATTTTTGAAGACAATTTTGCTCCACTACTGCCCCTTATAGCTTCTTATTGAAGGCAATAAAACATATTGCAGGTGCATGTTTTTGTTTGGCTGTTCGTCGCTGGAGACTGATGATGACGACTCTTTTTCTTTGTAAAAATTGACTTTGTAGCGCCATTTTCAAAAATTTAAAAATCCGGAGTGGTGGACGAAATGTGATGACATCGGATGCATGGACGGAATTTCCATCGAAAAAGGGTCTGCGAAAGATCTTTTCATGGATGCAGACAAATATGCCTAATTATTTATCCATAGACGGACTTCATTTCAGATCCTCAGATCTTCCCCATTTCAGATGTGCATTGTGCAAGCGTCTAAATGTTTTCAAAATTTTGGTAACCAAGTACAAATTGATCATTTTTGCAAAACTGGCGTCCTATGGAAGACCCCATTTAAAAAGGGGTCCTTTAAACTTGGAAAATCCAAGTACCTTAGTTACCGGGCACTTGAAGGACACATAATATTTTGCACATCCTTCTGGACACTTGCGGTCATTTTAAGACTTTGAAAACAGAAATCGGCCGACAACGTTTTTAAATATTGGTCCTCAGTCCAACTCTTGTAGGCCAAGTGGTTAGAGCCTTTGAGCTCTAGCCATAGACGGACACGGGTTCGAGTCCCGGTGTCGCCAATATGGAAGTGTTTTTTTTTTCGAAAAGTTTCCCACTTCCCTTGCCCGAATGGGGAATTGGAGCCCAAAACCCGTAGTTCGGGGGGTTAGTACAATTGTCCTAACTTGGGTAAGTGGGTAACCCAGAAAAAGTGGTGGTGTGGTAGTGGTGAATGAAAGCCTGGAAAGTTGCGGTCATGGAGGGTGGGCTTGGGCCGGTATGCGAAAAATAGGGTTGAGCCTCTGCCTAAGCAGAGTCTCCTCGGTGCTCAAGCCCGCGTTCTCTGTTGAGCAGAAAGCCTTCAGCCTCAATCCTCGGAACTTCCAAGTCAACTCACAGGCTGATACCATCCTCCACCACTCATTTAGCACAAGCGCAAACGTTGACCAGGCCATAGGCAAATTTCAAAGAGCAAGAAAAAAAATATTGGTCCTCAAATAGCGTCACCTACTTCTGCCTCACCCTGTACAATTGACTCAATATTTTGAAAACCCCAACATAAAAAAACGGTTCTCAACTTATTCTGTCCATCTCAGGGTAAAACTAGATTAGCCCGTGTTAGTCAACATTTAGTATTCCGTTTCACACCATAAATTTCCGAATTCCAATTCGTCTTGTGTATGCATATTTAGTTTAGGTACCAAACCTAAACTAAAAAAATTTTAAAGTAGTAGAAATTTAAATTATGCATTCCTTGAAATTTGAGGTAGTTTGCATAAATTGCTTTACGCTGATGGGTTGGTTAGGAGGTGCATTTCCGGTTGCGTGTCCCCTCACATCTCACAGTTGCAGGCTGACAAAGGTCTCTGCTGCATATACAGCATTTATAATGAGTTTCAATGTAACCGTAGGTGTATTTTACATTGCAAATTCGCCTTATTTGAAGAAACTTTCCCCATTTTCCGGTTTCAGAGCCTTGAAAGCAGTATTTTGTTCAATGTCGTCAATTTTTGCTTTCATAATTTGTCCTTTGTGTATCTGGAGATATAACTAATAGATGTACGTTAAAATTTATCTGTTACGTCTCATCGCAATATTTTTGTAGTTACCGCTATACTATCCCTGGGAGTTATTGCCACCAGAATAACATCGAGCTATTGGGTCGTTCAATTCTGGTACGTTCTGGAGTTGACTGACATACAGTGGGCAGACAATTGAATTATGTACTGGATTGCGTCAACAGATACTTTTGCAATAATTGCAAGCTTTCATACACTATCGGTAGTTTTCTTTTGTGGTATTAAACTCATTTGTATGGTTGAAGAATTTTGTAAAAAAGTTCAAGAAAAGTCTCGAGCAAAGTTTCACAAAATTTTATAAAAAAGAAAGGTCCAACAGAGAACCAGCAATTGCGTTTGAACGTAGTAGTCAACGTTCCTATTTCGGTACATTTTCAAGAGTTTATTACAAATTTATTGAGTGGAAAACTTTGTACTCGAAGTATAAAGCCTTTGGAGGGACCTACGGAGACGTGCTGAGTTTCCACGCTTCATTTCATGTGGTTACATCTCTATGTGATATGTCGGCGGCGGAAGGGTATGCTTACCATATTTTCTATTGTGTCGAGTTCATATCGTTAATATGGGCCATTGCCTACTTGGGAAATAAAATAAAATCTACCGTAAGCAGGACTATTCACTATTTCTAATAAACAGTTCTCAAATAAACAGTATTTTTATACTAATTTTTTTATTCAAATGTCTTGGAACGGGAAGGTTTGGCTTGTTCTAAAAATATTAAATGTTTAATCGCAAGGTACTCTCCCTAATTGTGCTTAATTGTGCTTAACAATTTTTGCTAAGAGTGCTTTTTTGTTATGCACTTATTTACAGTCACCATTTGACCCGAACACGTGACAGGGGTTCCGATTTGGCTCTATTTTATTTCAGATATTATACATATTTTCTGCACAAAATTAGGTCATGATCTGACATATTTAATTTTTAGATAAAGGCCCCCCTTTCATTATAATTAAAAAAACATTTGACCTTGACCTTTGACCAACAAACCTACAAACTTAGCCTTGGCATTGTTCCAAAAGTTATGTGTACAATATTCTAAAGACGCTGTAATGTAGTTCTTCCGCTAGCGTGTTTAGACGGAAGGACATGATCATCACATAAGCCCTGGCTTGGGGTAAAATTGAATCCGTTCGGGAGCTATGATGCAACCATCTTGACAACGTTCCTAAAAAGTTTCTAATACGCTACATAATAACTACGTCTAACTAAAAACCATAATTAAAAAAATTCATTAAGTAAGTACTGTAATAAGTATTATAAGTAACAAATATAATTAGATAAACCAAAACAATTTTGAATCGTTACGATTTGCTATTTTTGTTTCACTTTACAAGCTTTGTAATATTTATAATTAAAGTGGCTAGAAACTATCCTCTATCGATAAGAATCTGTTAAATAAAAAATAAAATTAGGATATTGACTGTGTTATTTATATTTATATTACGTTCTTGGTCAATAAACTTTTGATTTCTACTCTTTTGGTGAACTAACCACTAATGCGCTAGAGGGTAGCAGGGCAATACCGAGAAAGGCAAAACTGAGAAAATCAAAACCAAGAACGACAATAACTGTGAAAACCAAAACCGAAAACGGCCATAACCATTACATTGATTTTATCGGTTTTTATTTTCTCGATTGTGGTCTTTCTCGATTTTGGTTTCTCGATCCTTGTTTTCTCGGTTATTGACATGGAACCGTGTAAAAGTGCCATTTCGTATTACATTCTGTATTACCAGCGACGCTCTCTTCCAAATAACTCAAATAACAGGATAAATTTCAAACAAGCCCGAGCTTATACAAAATAGGAGTAAACTAACAATAGGTAAGAATGGTGTAGATATTTCATTTTTTTTTACATCCTTTTGTTAAACTAATAAAATATTTTCCTGTAGACCCTTTGTGTTGCCATGCAAGAAAACAAATCGTTCTTTGGAAAAAATACGTTTTTGAAATGCTGCATGGCGAATGGACAATATGTAAATTAATATAGGGATCTGGTGGGGAAGGAACTCATAAGCATAGGTGTGATTGTGCGTGCACACAAAATTATCCGTAACATTGTGCTATATTACACTCGGGTGGACACCAAGCTGACGTGAGGTAAGGCCTTAGCTCTGGCCTGATAGCCGCAGGTGACTTCATGCAATTTAGAGTAGTGTTGAGAATTTTCTTGAAACTATTGTGAAACTATCGGTTAATTTTCATGTCCTGTAATTATGCATCCTAATCACAACGGGTATACTTGTATTAGTATACACTGTCGGAGGCAAAGCAGTTCCATAACTGCAAGACCAATATAGTAAAGATTCCTTGTGGATGATCCGGGGGATTCGGACATCCGTTTTCTGGCTGGCTAACAGATTGCCAAAGAAGCTCTTGACCACTAGGCTAACTCGGCCGACTCCTTCTCACTTGTAACACCAACAGAGTTACACTTTCCAAGAAACTCGGTTCCAAATAGTGAAAGAATCCACGCGCATTAATCTTGCCAAAATGTAGCACAAATTAGTGAAGTTGTTTTTTATTCTGTATTTTCGCGGGATGACGATCGCATTCCCTCCAATACCATCGTCACCGAAAAAGAAATTGTTTTCATGTTTAAATTTTTGAAAGTAGAGAGTTTACTAGTGACAAACAAAATTCAAAACTTTAGTTCTAGAGCCCACAGCCCGAAGTCCGGTGGGTTAGGACCCTTGTCCTAGCTTGGGTAGGTGCCGAGATTAAAACTCGGCAGCCGCACTGAAAAAAAATGGTGGTGTGGTAGTGGTGAGTGGAACGGTGCAGTAGTTGCGGTTGCGGAGGGTGGGCTTGAGCCGGTATGCATAGGTCCCTGCCTAAGCAAGAGGCTCCTCGGTGGTCAACCCCACGTCCACAGTCTAGCAAAAAGCCCTTCGCCTCACTCCATTAGAACTTCCTCGTCAACTCACGGGCCGGCACCATCTTCGTCCAAGCACTGAAACAGGAAGTCATGTTGACCAGGCCGTAGGCAAATGTCAAAGAGCATAAAAACGAAAAAAAATAGTTCTAGACGCTTTCCAAGTGTCCGATGTCCGTAAAGTCTGTCTTATTGTATTATATTAATTGTCAAAAGGGCTACGTTTTATAATCTGAACGATTAACTCGTAGATAAATTTAATAGAGTTTATTAAATATGCAAAGACGAAAGGCAGACAGTGACTAAAGACAAGTTACAGATTTGGGATCTCTGATCTCTGATAGGCAGGGGCGTATTTCTAGAAGAGGTTCTTAGCATTAAGAGTCAAGGCGTGTGATTTGCTGAGCTAAGCAGTAAGTAATCAATGAGTTTATGCTAATACAATGAGATAGATTGTCATATCCTAACATAATCAGAATTGCAAATCTGCTTTATTTTCTAACTAGGGAAATTCCCCGTGTCTTAAGGCGGGAATTGCCCCTCAGCGACTCAATTTCCAAAGATTCAGTGTTACAAATTAATTATTAATCACAATTATCTAATTAGGAATAGCTTTACTACGTATGCCATAATTTGGTCCAGTGTTCATAAAAAATCTCAATTCTATGTGAACCTTAATTTGAAAAGTTTACTATTTGTTAATCGTAATTCACTAATTGCAAATCGTTTTCAAACTATTTAAATGTAATCGTTACCTTTAGCGCACCTATAATTGAAATACTGTATTGTTTCGATATATTAATTTTTGGTCAGCATGTTCAGCAAATTAGGGAACCCCTTTGCGCTCTCGATTTTGTTTTCGCGCATGCGTAATAGTGCCTGCAACTAAACTGAATTATATATATATATTAGTTACTAATGAGAATTAACTAATTAGAGATTGATTTTGAGCTATTTAAATATCCTAGCTAATTTCAGCTTAAGTAAGAACTTCCAATTACTCTCAATTAGTAAAATATAAAACTCAATCTTCAAATGTTATTGGTTATTATTTGTTGACCTCAATTAACTAATTTGAAATTGTTCTTGAGTTTTTTAAATGTCCTAATTTAGCTACAGTGTACGTCAAAAGTCTTCAACTGAAATTACTAGATATATTTTTTTACCAAAATTTTGGTAAAATAATGCTCGAGTTATTTTTCCAAATTTCCAAGAGAACTTGAAAGAAATTTTACCTAAGACATGAAGAGTTGGCGGTGGTGGCCTAGTGGTTGGAGCTTCAATCTTTCTCCACTAGCCATCATGAGAACGGGGGTTCAAATCCCCCGATCAGTCACAAAAAAGTCTTTTCTGTTGGTTTTTCC
>JAQFYP010001887.1:0-14106 GCA_034694865.1 Bilobella braunerae | reverse complement strand
TTTCCTGTCCAAACTGTGCTTCAAACGCACCCAACCTAAAACACTAATCCATTAGTCATCATTTTCATTTGATTTACCACCATGCATAAGGCTCGAAAGCCTAATAAAAATTCTGATAGGGCCACGCACTTCCCGTTTAGTAAAATAATGAAAACACGCCCAGAATAATAAACCGAAACAGATTTTTTTTACAGTATTGCAATAAACTTTAACATAAAACAAATGATGGCCAAAAATTACACGACACAATCAGTACGACACAAGTAGTGAAAGTTTACAAAAACTCAGCAAGGCATTACCTAATTTTTTTTCGATGACGGTAAGCGTACTCACTCCTACTAAAACGCTCATTAAAAGTTGCCTCAAAACGAAACAGGTCAAAACCTCATCAGCAAACTAACTCCTTACGTTGGCAGCGCCCAACATTTAGACCTATGTAAACATGGTTTGTCCAATGGCTTCGCTCATTAGCGAAATACGGGCTCTCGTGGTTGGTCAAATCCACTCTTAACGAACTGCGAATTTACAAATACTAACGTCATCACACCATGACCGTTTGCTCAAAGTCAGATTACGTTTTATTTGCGTGTTGTTCAATTTGCCAAAAAATTTTGGAGGAAAATAACTGTGTTGTTGTCATTCTATTACGCCACAAATACTCACAGTTCTGTCCATTACAATTGTTAAAATTCCTTTCCAAAAAGTTTACCTACAAATTCTGATACGGAGATGTTATTAAGCAGGAACGCCCTTAAGCTAAGCCAAGAGTTGGGATGCCGTTTTTGTGAGCTATTAAAAACCGGCCGGCGAATTGAACTTCTGCGTAATAAAAATGAAGGAAGTATCCAGAAGGATTTGGTCCAAGCGTGATAACATCCACAAACACTCTCTACATAAACAACTTTTTTTTGCAGCACTCAATAACTAAACTTACTACTCGTGTGCACGTGCTAAGATGATACACAAACCATGAAAATACTACTATGAACCACTTCTCCACTAATTCACTTTCTGTCAACTCTTTTAATATCTAGCACTACCGCTTCGGCACTGCTCTCTATTATTAGTGAAAAAAAAATTATCTAGAACCAAATGAATTCAGATGATGATCCTCATCACAATGCAGCCCATTTACAATTTTGCGCAGTTAGTTTCCCTCCAGAAGAATTAGGCCTTACATAAAAAATAACGCTGAAAACCGGTTTTCCAGTGCTACCTACTTTCAAACCTCCTGATTTCACTAGGGTCAATGGGATCAGAGTTAGAGATTCCTTAAAACCAGCCCACTTGCTAAAACTGCTATGACAATCCTACATTCCTAGTTTTTTTTATACCGGCGAAGATGACAACTGACTTGACCTAAATTTTCCCAGGGTAAATAGAATAATGGAAATCGAAACCATGAAATAAGGAGGAAATAGCCATTCAACGCGGGGGTTTCCGCGCGTGCACGTGCTCTACCCTGGAAAACACTTTCATTTCTCATTGTTTTTTGGCAATGACGTGTTTGCCAATTCTCGTTTACACAAAAACTTGCGCCAAACGTGTACCGCAAACGATGCCCATTCAGCATGACACGAGAATACTTCCGATGTCTAAAAATGCCTACCTCTGCTTAGCTCACTGCATCCTGCGAAATAGTTAACAATGCCAAAAAATCATGCATCTTTCCTACCTCTGCATCTCCGAGGGAGCTATTACTAAATAGTACGAAAAAACGCCTTGAGAGTCCTTGTCGCATTTTTTTCTCTAAATCGCTTGCCTTTCCCGATTGAGGAATTTTAATAAGGCACAAATAGGCCACTTGATACGACATTCATCCTTGGTGTAATATATCTGTCACTTATCCTAATTCTCAATTGATTGTTTAACTTCCACGACCCACAAAAACTGGATTTCTCCATCGAGGAATATTAATTCCATTGTTCCCTTCCACAAGCTTAGCAAAAAAGGCAGCCTTGGGATTTCATTTCATTGTATGCCATGTACTAAATACCACTTTTCCAACGCTGAATAATTAAGTAATTTACTATTATCTTCTGTGGTTCTAAAGGTGAGTTCTTCTGGAAGAATGCAGGCGCAGTAGAATAATGTATAATTAATGTATACTTCCTAGGTAGATCAAGGACACATCGCACAAAAAAAAATGAACAGGGCGTCCTCATGCATTCCCAAATCTCAAGTACTTTTGCAAGGCGTAAATTATAATTTTACTTTTGACAAAGTTGAGAACCCTCCATTCAAAACAACCTTTAATGGAAAAGTTTACCTGTGCCAACAACAGCCCACACATGCCAGTAACAGCTTACCGTGCAATTCCAAACTGCCAAATTATGAAACATAGTAGTAGTAAGATAGTTAGAAACTTGCGAAAGGGTAAATTAGGGTTGTTGTAAACTACAACAGGATGAGATTCACAATGAAATGAAAAGTCTTACTATGTAATGGGAGATTGAGCTATATAATCTCTGCCATTTAATGGCTTCCGTTCATTTCGAAGGAATATAACGTTATCTCAGAGAGCTTTTGTTGCAAATTGCAAAGCCGAAAAGTGAGAAATCGCATAGATCACACCTTTACAAAACTAATTGAGGACAAGGCAACTTTGCTACTACTAGTCTTAAGCCACCATTTCTTGACCACAGCAATTTCTATGCTGAAAAATACCTGCAGACTTTCATCATGCCAAAATCATCCACCCATTTCATATTGTGTACAATATAATAGAAAAAATACCAGTCACCACCACTAGGATCATTAAAGCCGCTGATTAAAAATTGGAAAGCGAAACTTATACATCTCTTGCTCTAGCCCAACATAAAGGAATTAATCATAGGGACGTTGCGGTTCTGTAACCGGCCGGTATTCTACACCTCATCATTATCGCACCTAACAAAAAAAAACCAACAAGGAACAAAATAACAAAAAAAAAACTTAGAAGAGGTGGTTTGAAACGGGACTTGGTGAACTACTGCTGTTTGCCAATTTAGCCTCCATTTTAAATTTTCCACAGTTTTGTTACTACGCTAATTTAACCGATTTCTAATTTTTCTGCCTACTTACCCGTTGCTATTCTTTGGAACGTCAATGGATGCTGTCTGTTGATTTCTCTTTCGATCTGATCCAGTGACATCTGCAAGTCGTGCAAAATCAAAATCTTGTTCCTGGAGTCGAGCCGATTTTCGAGACTCCATGAGGCGCACTTCATCTAATCTTTTTGTCACATCAAATGGAATCTAGAACGATACAAAAAAAAAGTTCAGACTGTTGTCATTTGTAAGCAAGAAGACAAAGCACTTTAAAAAAAATTGCGATCAGCATTTGCATTAACTTATTAACTTATATCAAGCAGCGGCAATAATTTGAACAAAGTAAAAATCATTTCAACTGTCAGTCTCCTTCCGGACAGGCAAGCACAAAAGCGCAGCGCCAATCTTTCATTATGTTGTAGTCATTAATCATTACTCCGTTTGTAATTTTGTTTCGCACTACTTTTAAAATTTTGCATCCTCAGACCACGCCTCAAAAATTACATTCAGCTACCAGCCATTGTGGATAATCAGAGAATAAAAATACATGTTAATCCAGCCATTTCGTTAAGGCCAAGTACCGAAGCGCTTCAACTTTAGTCTCAATTGTGTTTCGGTTTAAACCTAGGAGTAATTTTAGGGCAATTATATTGCTCCCGGCTAAATAAAAATACTTAAACAAAATAATAAAAAAAAAGAGAATAAAATAACAATAGTCCTTTTGACCTACAGATTTATTTGATTTTTAGAGTCGCAGCCCTACCGCGTGGGATTTCCACAACTGTTGAGTTCATTTATAGCATAGCACTTACCAAAAGAAGTTAGAACCATGAAAAATCCTTGGGCCACTTTATTTCAATTGGTTATGTTTAAATGCCATTACTATAAAAGCCGCAACGATATATTGTATACCCACATGCCGCCGCAAGATTACAGTTCTTCCCTTTACCAGCAACTAACCTACCTACTTAAATAACCACTTTAGTTGATAAAAATGCAATTTAGCCTTTCAAAGGGCAAGGAGTCTACACAGTTATGAAGAAACACAAACTGTGTCAATTTTCATGTCTCTTAATGCTTGCCATGAGTGCCGTGACCATCGACAAGGCAAAGTATGCTGAGAAACAAACAGAAAGGCTTGGAAATGTGCAAATTGAATTAATTCCACACTAAACTATTTCAACTTAATTAATGCCAAGAGACATCGTGAACATTCAATATAACAGAAAAAAAAAGAAGACGAGCTAGTATGAATAAACGTTGTGAAAATCCTGCCTAGAAGGTAATTTCAAGTTCGGAAAAGGTAATATTACTCTCAGCTTGCCAATTTCCATTACAGGATTTTGAAACAGAATAATGAAAATGGGATGATGATGGTCTGTATAAATTATTATTTTTCAAACCTTAAGCTGGCTCACTTTTTGTTACTTGTGTGCGTGTGCAAAAATTCGGAAGGACCTCAAACTCTAAGCATGTTTAAAGATGGAGAGATACAACCGGTTTCTTCAGATTTGTACAGTTTAAAGGAAACGCAAGAAAGTTTTTTCAAAAGCCTTTTTGTTTCGTGACGGTTCGTAAAAGCAGGATTTATAATAATGTTAACAGAGAGGCGTTTAATTCTTTAGAGAAACAAATAAAAAAAAATCCCGTTAGAGAGAGCGAAGTAAATTATAAATTCAGTGGACTCAAAAATCAGCGGAGAGGAAAGTAATGTTACAAAAGGGAAATGGTCAGCAAAGCTTTATGAGCTTCATAAAAAGTCCACCCCAACTTAATTATCTAAACCTGGAAAGGTGAACAATGTAACAAATGACGGGAAGTTACCCATATCATTTCTTGTTTCTTTTCATTGTAGTTATTGCAGTCGAGAGGAAGCAAAGTTTAATAATTATAAAAAAAAAGCCAAAGCCTAGAATCAGGATATGCAGCAAAGGCAGCAGCGTTCAACCAAAAACAAAGACAAATTTACATAGCGCCAACCACGTTCGAAACGGGAATGCCAACGGTAGTCATAAAACATTTTAAAATAAAAATTCAAGCGTCAGGTAAAAGTCTTGCGCTGAAAGACTTTGAAGTTCGCTTGGGCGCCATATTTGTTCATGTACCGGGAAGTAAAGAGGCATCACTCACTGTAACAACCTGAGTGATAGAGCATGTAATTGCCACTTTTCAAGTGAGGGTCATGTCCACACAAAACACGCAACTTTTCAACTGTCTTAAAACCAGTGCACTCATATATCACAGACAATTTCAAAAAAAAATCTTCGTTCTTTTTTTTTTGCTGCAAATAAGCGTACTACATAGGATTTATTGATGTCAACTTAATTTCCTGAAGCAACTCGCTGAACGGCGGGGTTACACGGCTACAAACTGTCTAAAGTGCAATTTACTCTTAATAAAAAAAAAGAGAAAGCGTCTCTTCCTTCACTTCACGCATTTCGCATAATAATTTGACAATAGGAGAGTGACAAAAGAAATAAAAAAATGTGTCAAGCGTCTTAATTTACAAGTTTTGTAGTAACAGTGAAGAAAATTTTGCAACATTCTGTGCCCCAGGGTGATATCTACTTGCAGCAGGACAGATTAAGCTGATGCTATCATCATGAAATTTTCAGAGATCTTTTCTTCCCTTCGTAAGAAATAAATCTTCAAAATTAAGCGTTCATAATATCATGATGCGTACATGAATAGCAAATTGAACCGAGATTTTGCTTTATTTGAACCTGACAACAGATGAGCCGAAGTTATTACAGGATTGAACAAAAGAGAACTAATTTCTAAATTATAGGCTTGAGATAGGATAGCGTGATTTTAGATAAAAGGAGTAAATGACCCATGTTGTGTTATAGGAGGTTGCAATTTGCCGGGGACGCTTTACAACAGCGAAACGATACAGAAAATTCCGTACCACGAATAATCGGCCGTATTCATGACTCAAACCAAAAACGGACCTTTACAGTGTCATGGAGGTTGATGGACTCCCGAGTTTTTGAATTTACAAAAGTCGATGACGTCTTTTAAAACTAACTTTAGTATCTAACGGACCGACCCGACAATCGATCAGCTAATTTTAAGCTGAAATTGATTCTATTATGCCACAATGACTGACCAGATGCCTACGAAAGTCATACGAAAAAGTCTAATTTAAAACGGGGCAGTAGATTGATTAAAATGGCTAACTTCAAAGGAGCAAAAGGACATTGACCTGGAGGATGGCACTCTACATTTAAAATAAAAATGAAATTGAGGGTGAACTCGAGAACCACCGTTACGAAAGCTTAATGGAAATTCCAGTGTCACATTGTAATTAGACAACTCTGTCAAGTGTGACGTGATTTGCGATTGGGAAATGAGAGCTGCATTTTAGACAGAAAAAAAGGTGTGAACCAGGTGTATGCATTGATTTGCTAAAATAGGGAAACAACAGTTACCTCGAAATTGGAATCAATTTCAATTGATTACAAAAAGGCAATAGCCGATAACATCAATTTTTCAATTGCATTTCGATTACTCATTCTAACGATTTCCAAATGGCCTCAAACTAGCACACAAGGAAGAACACCGAGGGGCTCAGCTCATGAATTCATGCACAAACAAATTTGAAGTTAAATCTATTTGCTCAACAAATTGACTACGACTTTTCTGACTTATTTCCTCAAAAAATTCTGACAAATACCTGTCCTGTCGCCTTTTAACTTCTAAAAATTAGACCAGCAATTTTCAATAATACAGAAGGAAACCCTGTTACTACAATCAGTCAACGATATCGAGATCTTGCACAAAGGATAGAAACAAATTTTGACACCTCCTTCAAACCTCGTTTGAAGACGCAATGATGGTAAAAAGCTATTGTTAGCATGGCCCTTAAGATTAAAGCACCGTTAGTATTTAACAGCAAGCAAATTAAATCTCTCACTCTTCAGCACACGATCTCATCTTCAGTCTTTTTTTTTTGCAGCATTTAGTTTGTGGAGTTAAAACGAGCCAGGCTAAAAAGTAGCACAGCACACACGTGATGACTCGGTAAAAAATATAAAGTAAACAAAACTGAGCAAAGATTCGCATAAAAATATTGAAGATGAAAACTTCCTTTTAAAAGCTTCCTATTCACGAGCGAGCCTTGTAAAAAAAAAAATGCAATCAGAAGCAAAACTTTTACAGCTAAGCTTGAGTAGCGCGCAGTAGAAAAGTGTCCGTTTAATCTGTTTGAGTGATCTTCCACTGAAAAAAAAGCCTACTCAGGGTATAACAGAACTACTAGGAGTAATAGACTGGACGAAAAGATGACAGGCTGAAAATGATGACAGAAGATGTGGAAAGAAGATGATATAGAAAATTTCCATTAAAGGATTTTTTTTTCATCCATTTTGCTCAAAACAGATTCTCAGATTTCGTTAGAGACTGACTTGATGATTTGGGCGAGAGACCTAAAGTTAATGAACTGAAGATGATGCATGATGCAAACAAGGGAAACTAATCCTTGCATAGGAAGAAGATGCTAACTTTGCAAAGCAAGTTGCAACGGAGCACAGAGGCCTTTACCCTCAAAATGTAAAAAAATACATGCATTTTCGCCAAGCCTTGTTATGTAGTTGATACTGAAATGCCGGTTTAACCCTCTCCACTTGGGCTTATCCCTCCAATGCTTTTGATGACTAAACCCTTCGACCATTGGATACATTTCACCCAGCAACAACGTTTTTTTCTCAAGCATCAGAAGGTCTTTATTTGTACATGCGCGATGGAAGGAAGGTCAAAATCAGGCAGGGTTCTACCTCCACCCACTTGCCAAACAAAGCGATCTGGAAGTTTAAGGCTTAATGCCACAAGCTACCCGGATGAATATCCCAAGGTTTCGCCCCGTTTCGCACCGACTCAGACGCTGCCCGGCAACAAAGCACGTTTCTAGTTCACAGCTGAAGCCAAATGAAAAGCTCCCTGAGAAAGCATCATTTTCATGTTCTACTTCCTCACTGGAATGAAAACGACGCAATTCGCTCAGAGATAAACAGAAGCATCCCAAAAGTTTATTCACCCGTTCATTTTCTGAAGCGCAAAATGAAAGCTAAAAAAATCTTGGAATATTTTAAAAGCCAAAAAGGGCTGGAAATATTTTTTTGAAATAAATTCTAGAGAAAGTATTTTTTCGCCTTACCTCCGGTGAGCCAGGTTGGGCCTGAATGTTGATGAGAACTTCGTCACGGGCTTGCTGATGGTATACAACAGTGCCCATGACCTCTCGGCCGTTGTAGGTGACCCAGGCCTTTTGACCATTACGAAGTTTTAAGTTGTTGACATTTCCGAAGCCGGATCCAATGAGGTCATTCTCTGAGTACTCGCGAGTGTCGCCATTCTCGAAGCGCACAATATATTTGCTATTTGGAGCACTTCCCGACGAACAATTGACGAAGAAGGGATGCTCCTCGGAAGTCTTACAGCCAATTATAGTACCGGGATGATAGAATCCATTTTCTTTCATGAAGGCAGAGACGCGCGTGCCGACAATTGACCTTTTGGCCAATCTCTTTAAAGTAGACATAATGATTCCAGTTTCTGAGAGTGACACTCTCCTCTGTTGTGTTGCGGTAAGTGATGAGGCCAAAGTTGTGACAAGAGTTTATTTATTGTTTTGTTTTTGTTCTTCCTCAATGTTCCGAAGTTTTATGGGTTTTGACCAGTCGGTAAATATTGATTGCAGAGCAATTAATTGGAGGCGAGTAGTGAAACTAGATCAGTTTAATTACTGATTGTTTTAGTACTTAGCAAGTGAAGCTTCGTCGTGTTTACGACAAAGGGAAGTTGGAGGAAGTGGTGAAGTAATGGGCCAATGTCAATTGCCAAACAGGCTATTAAAATATTCGCAAATCAATAACTAAGTCTCAATGACAAACTGTCGATTGTCACAGGCGCAAGTTAATTGCTGATGAAGCGAGCGTGTCAAGGAATGACGTCCAACAATTGAAAACTTTTTTTTTGTACTTGTTGTTGTCGAGATAATGCTAATGTTAACATAAAACCAGGAAAGTTCTTCCGTGTTTAGGTTAGCAGAATCTGAAAAATAGAATCATAAAAATAATTTTAAAAATCGTTTCTTCTGCTAATGGCTTCCAGGTGGTTGTTTTGGGCAATTGTGTCTTTTTTTCCTGCAATTTTTAAATCCCGAGTTGCTTTTCTAAAAATCTGATTCGCTAGAGCGTCATAAAAATCGGGGTTAAAGGAACCCTGAACCCTGAGCCCTCAAGGGATCACATATCGTTTACGCTTAGGGATTCTGCTAGTTTCCATGCATTATTTCACACATTAGAATTGTGGGTCCCTTAACGATGGGAAAAGCGTAGTAACCACCAGCGTACGTCATAAATGCACTTGAAGGTCTTCCAGGCCGTTAAGAAATTTACAATCGCGCCTTTCCCCTACCAACAACAGAAAATCATGATGCTCCTATCAGATGTTCCGGCCCTCCTGCGCAGAGCTTTACAAAAAAATATCTACCGTCAACAATAGATTCTCCTTCTTCCTGATCAACAAAGGCCAGTAAGTGCCTGGAGGGCATAAAATCAAAATAAAAGCCCTTCCGTAGTGGTTGAAGCTGATCATCTCAAGAACACTTTAAGCCCAAGTACCCCCTCCCTACTATGCTTCATCGTCATCCAGGAATACAGGTGATCGACTTCTAGGGCCTCCGAGTCTTCATCTTCATCACTTGAGTCGTCGAGAACAAAGGAAAGGGGGCTGGGAACCATCTTGGCCATGGATGCACTGATATCCAATGCCCTTGCAATTCTGACCTTTTGACCTGCCTAAATGGTTTTACAAGAGGTCAGCTCGACACTTTCATGTTATCAGTGCTTGAGAGCGATACGCCGGCCGCCTTGAAAATAACTACCCAAACGTTTCCTTTCTTACGCTTTTGTGTTTGTATAATGACAATCTCAAGGAGCGTAATTATTATGCGTGACACCGGCCCTTAACTTTCATTTGGAGTAATTAACTAATGAATGCGGAACATTACCTGTTTTCTCTTTCTGTTGCTTTTGGATTGTATAATTTTGAACTTTTGGAAGAGGATGCGAGGAAGACAGTTAGGCGTGACTTGACGATTGTGATGAACTAGATGAGGTGTTGGGTTTATGCGGGTGCTGGTGGGACAAGGTCCTGGAGGGGCAACTGTAGATGACGGTACGGTGGGACAGGGTGGGGCATGGGGCTCGGTGGCTTGACTTCGTTGGGAGAGAGGCCCAGGAATCTGGGATTCATGGTTTTGTGGGGCGAGGTGAGAGGTCAACTGGAGGGTATGCCTCGTGACCTTTGATGAGTGAGGTCAATTAGGGTACTTCCGGTGACGAGTATGCCGGTGTCGTGGAGCGGGTACCCTGATACACAGCTTAGCAACAATGAGGAGCCACTTTGACGTTCGTTCAGCTGAGGTTCTTGAATGCGAGTGAGAAGGCCGTTTGGGTTTGTTATTGAAAAGCAGCTGGGATGGGATGGTAAACAGTGGAAATGGAAAGGAACGCGCCAACTCACAACCCACCACCCAGTCATCTTAAGCCGGCATCCCACCAACACACTCAACTTCGCGGTACGTCTGCGCTGTTACTCCAGTCTGTCTCATTTATATAACAGTGTGTCTCATTAAAACCTCTGTATTATAAGTATAATAAATATATAAAACTCAAGATTAAAACTGTTCAAGGAATGATAAGCGTTTTAATAAACTTAAAAATTGGAGAGTGGAGACCACTGCGGAATAAGTTAGAAATAAGTTAAAGAATCGATTTTATTTTTAAAGAATAGAGAGGTGTGCATGTCCAAAACAATCACATTATCGTACATTTACATTTGTAAAATATAAATAATGTATTGTAACATTGTAAACACTGTACGCCATGCACAACAGCAAGTGCTTAGGTGGTATATGTTGAATTGGATAATTGATTATGATTGTAGAAACAATTTTAAACAAGTCCAAGAAATCCCGTCCTAGGACAGGGAGAATTTAGTCTTAATCTCCGGATGCTCCTGTCTTAGGACGGACTTGTTTGACTAGTTTTAACAAAATAAACGTAAGTGTAAGTATTATCATCAGGCTAATCGCAATAATCATTGTGCAACTTACAATTGGAATTATCGTGGAATTCACAATAGTCTTTAGTTTAAAGCTAAATTGGTGAAAGCGTAAAAAATGGATCAATTTTACAATTTACGGGAGGCGGGGAGGCAGCTGAGATAGGGCAGTAAGTGTAGGGTGCTGAAGTGCTGATTTTGATCTGGAACTTCACATTGTCTAATCAACGGCTAAAAGGAATAAGACTTTAATAACATGAACGCTTTGACATTGTCATATTAAAAATTGACATATTCTTTGCTGAAATACTGGAGTACTCTTAATGATAGTGATAGTATACGAAGCGTAAATGTTCTGTTATACTTCGCGCCTTAAATTGGAATTATGTGCTGTCAGTATAGCTGAACATCAGATTAATAAATATTTAATGTGCAACCACATTTTTAGCAAATCTAAAGGCCATAAAGACTTTGTAAAATATACTTTAGATTTTTCATATTTTTTGTGACGGCAAGTACGATGAGTATATCCGTGGCTTAAGTTAGCCGGTTGAGCCACCGGCTCTGAGATAAGATTTAAAAGGCCTCTTCCAACCCCTCTTCTGCGTCACTCTCCCTTTCAGCTCTCTTGGAAAGACACGAGAATTCCGCTTGTCAGCTGATATTTACCAATACAGATGATTATGACGTCAGAGCACGCTATCCAACGCTATCGCCCAAGGTCACCCGCACCGCATAAACCCAGCCATTTTCTAAATTAAGCTTCCGCTCTCTCTTACCGCAATCACCATTTATTTCCAACGTTTCATTAATTTCTACAGCCTTCCAAGGCCCCTTCAATGGGGGCCTTTATGTACCCTCAGTTAAGGCACCGTTCCCCCTAATAGAAAAAAAATGAGGTCAAACTCGGCCTTAAATTTTTGCATCGTGAGGCCGAGGCCCTTGACGCTCAAGGACGTTACTCAAGCCCCAAAAAATCATAGCGACACAAATCCCTCGACGCTTTTGCCAAAGTTTGAAGATCAAGATACCGGCTTCTTTTTAGCGTGGGCGCTTACAGCACTGCGTCCAAAAGTGATTCTGAGCGAAGCGATCTGTCACCGTGGAATGGAAACCGCCGCGCCGCTCGGCCCAAGCGCTTCCTTCAGCGGGGCCTGCTAATGAAGCCCTAGATTTGATGTGCTGATTCCACGCCGTGACCTAGATTCGTCTAATCGAGTCCACACGCCTCCCACGGTGCCACGGTGCCTCGGCCAGAAGCATCCCAAGCAGCAGCTTCCCAAACTTTCTGGATGCCTCTGGTGATGGTCTTGGTCGCTGCCTTTTCATGGCCCTGTTTTCCCTTGAGTCCTCAGACTTTCGTATTGAGGACAATCGATTTTCCCTGCTACGCTTCCCAACGGTGCGTGCCCTTCGGCCTGCTTAGCAACAGCGCTGGAAACCGTAGTTAAACCAATTTTGCCACATCCTCCAGTCCCAGGAGCCATCATTTCTTCTCCAGCGAAAAAATATTCAGATTCGGCTCCGTAACTGGTCATGACAGGTCAAATCCCTCTTTTATTCGATTTTCGACTCCATCGAAAACGCTGGGAAGATGAAAAACTGCGTCACACTTTCTACGATGCAGAATTAAACGGCTTTTGGCTTTCTCAGAAGAAGCACTACGTAGAACTGTTTTTTTCTTCTTTATATAATCATCAACTGCGCCTACCCACGGTTTTACGCATTATACCGGGGAGAAAGCGATCGATTCACTTTCTCCACGTGGCAAGGGCACCTCGGAGAAAGCGGACAAAAAGGGCTCTTGGATAAGGGCTCCCTCCACGAGCCAATCCCTACGCAGTAAGTGTGTACTTGAGAGAATTGAAATGGGAAATGATGACGACGGTGGGGCTGTTCCGCGTGCCCTTGTTCCAGAAAACCGTGGAAAACACGGTGCTCCCTAACCACGGTTTCCTGAAAACACTTGACTTCTGGAGAACTGAAACTGTGCTCCATGATTCCTGGAATCATTTCCAGGGCTCATTGTGTCCTTATCCAGAAGACATGCTCCTCATTTCCGTGTTTTAGAAATGATGCCCCTAGGACGAGGACGGATCATGAAAGTTTACAAATTTGACTCTTCTGTTCTGATTCTGATGCCCTTGAGAAACAAGTTGAAATTTTTTTTAGAACAAGGAAATTACTTTTGAAAAATGAAATAAATTTTTTTTTTCAGTTTTGAAACACTATTTTTTCAATAATAACTTTGAAGAACAATTTCGATTCCGCAATAACCCCTCCGTCTTGAATTATTTATGAGTTTGAGAAAGGATGACCCTGCAGCGTGAATTAACAATTCACGTTAATAAGATAACGCATATTCACCTCAACCGTCGTTAATTTCTTCATTTTGATGAATTTATCGTTTGTTAAAGTTAACAATAAGAATAACTCTTGTCAAGGAGTGGCGCAGAGACCGTTGTCACAAATATTAAAGAAGTACTTACGAGAGGGGACCTCAAGCATTCGTCATATAACTTTTAATTATTTTTGAAATCTGAAGGTGATTGAAATGCTAATAAAAGGGACGCCAAAGACAATGGCAGGCTCTCAAATCAACTTAACGGTGCTTCGGACCACCGTCACGCGACCAAGTATCTGTTTTGTACCGCCGACGCTGAAATTTGCAGAATCGATTCGCCATGGGAAGCACAATACTGGCGCTGGTTGTCCTCCTGATAGGAATCAACGTTTTCCTGGAAGCAAGCGCCGCTGGACCAGTCACAATTAATCCGTTCAAGAAATACTTACATCAAGTTTCGTCCGGAAAAGTGACGCTTTTGGATTCACGCCGAATTCGAATTGAAGGGTTTCGCTATGACGGAGGTGCGAGCAATGCCTTCTTTTGGGTGGGACAAGGGAACAGTCCAAATCGCAACGGTGTTCAAATTCCGGACGAAAATGGATCGTACAATGCACTCCGAGGGTATGACCGTGAGGACATAACGCTGACGCTGCCCTCTGACAT
>JAQFYP010001886.1:0-14120 GCA_034694865.1 Bilobella braunerae | reverse complement strand
AAAAACCACTTCCATATTGGCGACACCGGGACTCGAACCCGTGCCCGTCCATTGGCTAGAGCTCAAGGCTCTAACCAATTGGCCTACAAGAGTTGGACACCAATTGGTTATTAAAAAGTGTAGTTTGATGGCGAGAAAAAACTAACGTTTTAGCGATTCCACAATTGAAGAATAGCACGAGACTTTTTTTTTGCATGCACAGGATCCATTTAAAATTTTCACAAATTATCGATAATGGCTCAACTTTTTTCGATAACATCGATAATATATTATCGATGATTACCGATAATTATCGTTAAAAATTATCGATAATGCAACCCCTAGTCTGGGGTCAACTAGGTCAAATAAAAAAGGAAAGCATTACACTAGCATTAATTTTTAATTTTGAGTACATTGAATGCCCATCTGTGGAGCTCGGCGAGAAAAAAGAGTCAGGTGGAAGGGAGTTTGTGTACAGCCATTATGCATAAACATAGGGAACTAGCTAATCACCCCGTCATAAGACGGGAGTCTCCGTTAAATATCCGGGTCTAATTTTTTATGTCATGTGTCTCTTGGACAACTTATAGATAACCGAAAATTGGAAAATTTAAGTCAAAAGTATAAATGGGTTCTGCTATTCAGGTTTTAAGACGTTTTTTTACCATTCTTTGCCATTAGATTGCCCGACTGCTCCAAAGTCAATTTTTTTCCGATTTCGAAGATGTCAAGAAGAAGTTTCAAGATTTCATATTTTGTAAAGCAACGAACCAACAAAATGTCTAAAGACAATTAAAAAAAAAGTTATGGTACGCCTCAATTAACTTTGCTACTTTTTGTTACAATTTTCAAAAATTAATTGTTAACAATTACTCACAATTAACTATTTTGAATTGCAATTAAGAGGTTTTAGGTAGCTTTGGCTTTTACTTAAGAACCGCCGATTCTAGGTAAAACGCTGTTTTAATAGTTAATTATTACAAACAGTTAAACATAATTAGGGATTGTTTTAAGCTATTTGGAGTTCATAGTTAAATTCAGCGTCCGCATTAACCGCCATTTACATGTAAAAATCAATTTCTTAGAGTTAGTTATTGTTAACACAGAAATTGTAGAAACATAGAAAGTGTATACAATCAACTACATGGGTAAGTAAAAAGTGTTTTGTTATAGTAAACAGTTATAATGCAGTTGGGGAATCCAACCTTCTTTGGAGTTTTAAGAAATTCCAGAATAGTGTGAATCGTTTGTTGCTTTACTTTCTCCAAACTACATTCAACCAAAAAGACGTGCTTTCACCAAAGGAAGCAAAGTGCATAAAACCAAAAATTTCTCCACCTTTAGAAGGAATTTGGATACTAACTTCTTTCTGTCACATCCAAGAACGACTACAATTGCTGTAGATGAAACATATTTACAAAGCCATTAAGTGTCCCTTAAATGGAGTTAGGAAGTTCTACGAACTTTCTCTCAACACTAGGAATTCCAGGTTTTTTCCCTCTCTGTTCCTTCAATAAACACTCAATTTTTGTGGGCCTTCAGTTAAATTTAGATCCCTTACAATGAAACCTCGCCAGCTTATACGCGCCAAACGGCACCATTGTTACGTATGTTGTTAAGTAGTCATATAAAATAGCTTTTATGAGAAAATTCGCGGCGGATATTAATTTTCAAATTTTTTTTTGAAAATTTGAAAAATTTCAGATTCCTTATAAAATTTTACACGTGGAAACTAACGATTGTAAGGGTCCTGAATAATCTAAATAATTTGACAATTGAAGCCTTTGAAGCTCCTGTTTTCCCGTGTTAAATCCCATAAGGTTTCTAAATTTTTTCAAAAGTTCAATAAATTTCAAAATTGTGAAATTGAATATCCGCCGCTAGTTTTCTCATAAAGCTAAAGTTATATGTCTACTTAATAACATATGTAACAATGGTGCTGTTTTGCGTGTATAAACTGCTGAGGTTCCCTTGTTAGACAGGAATAATTTGCCTACTCGGGACTTTGAAAGACTTTCTCTTGAAATGTTCAAAAATTAAGTGTTTTATTGTCTAGCGGAAAAGAGAAAATATGTGTTTGTAAAAATTAATTATTAATATAACTATTTTGTCTGTTATTGAAAATTTTAATTTTAATTTGGATTAGTTTAAGGTAGTATAGGTGTCTTTACCTAGAAAGATTATGACTTTATCGTAATGATAGAGAGCGACACATAAATAAAGGGATTTCAAATTGAACTTGAAATGCACCAGTTATTAAGGTTCAGACGATATTGTTTTTTGATCTCATATTGGGCTTTGGCGGAGCTTAAAACAAAACTCCTTTGAGCTGCAGTTTCTACCAGCTTTTTATTATATTTTGTTAGTTAGCTTCTTCATTTATTTGACAATTGGCAAATGTCATAGTCAACAGGGACTGAGATTCTTTGGTCACATGTTTGATTACTAGAAATTGTTTTGGGAGTTTTAAATAACTTTGTATTGTTCAGTATTATAAGGTTTTGTATTACTTATTTAACTTAAAGCTAACAATAAACTAGCGAAAAATGGTTTTATAAATTAAAATTAAAATTGAGATTAAAGTAAAAAGGCGCACCCACCACCAACCAGTATTCTGTTTGCTAAAATTATTTCTTGTAGACTTAAACTTAGAATTCATACAGTGCTCAACGCGGGAAAATGAACATTCCGTTAAACTGTCCAGTTCCTCGTTGACGCCGGTATGATGTTTACATACGTAGATAAAATAACTAACTTAGACTTAGAGTAGTAGTATAAGCTAAAATTTAAAAACGGGCACCCGCTACAACCAGTATACTTATTTGTCGGAGTTATTGTTTCCTACGCCGTGCTTGTATATTTGGAGATTGAATTACACATAAATATATGTAAGGCTTTGTATTGTGTCATCGACTGAGGTAAGGTGACAAAACGGTTTATGAAATCTCCAGCAGCTCCTGATTGGGATACACGTAGGAATGTAATTCCTTCACCTTCGTTGGCTGAGCAGTGTTCCAGTACATAGTGAAAGAGATTCGCCGCAGAACTTGCAACATTTATCTGCAAACTCCCTAAAATTTATTTGTTCAGTACCGAGTTTCTGAATAGGCATAGTTGGACAATCGAATCCACCACATACCTTGGCATCCGCGTCTTGAAGTAAAACTTGGCACCAAAGTTAGACTTGACAAAGTCCTTGTAGTGAGGTATGGTGGTTGAAGTTTTGGCCGCAGCAACTATGCTATTGCCCATCAGTGTACTTATTTTTGTCATAAATAGCTTTTTGTTCATTTGGGCAACGTTATAGCTGTTGAGGTCCCACACTCACGAGAGCCGGACCAAGGAGAGAAGCTCACGCACTTGTATACACCAATTCAGTGTATAAGATCCAGATCGAGCTGCATTTGAACGGAGTTGTATATATGCCGCGTCAAATAGGCTTTCCTCTTTTGCAACGCTCAGTCGGAGCTAAAATAAATAGGCTAGTCTTGCCACAGCGAGCTTAACGTGTCTTATTCCTGTTTCAAGTCTCACAAAGTTACTTAGGAGTAGTACTTAAAGGAAGGCCGACAGCTTGCTTTAAGTAGCGTTGTTAGCGTTGCATATTAAAAAATTGAAGTAAAATGTGCCACAAGGTTAGGTTTAGGGTTATTAATTCTCTCTAAGATAATGATATAAGACAATCATATAACAAACAAAATTTAAAAATAGCGCGCTGCTTCGAAGTGGAACTGTTATTTTGAAAATGACCAATCGCTTTCAGCATCCTATTTTCACACAATTGAATTTTTTTAGATAAGGGAAAATCAAAGACGATAGACAAAACAAATTGTGAAGAAACCTAAATTTTTCCAGACCTAAGGTCTTAAGCCGAGTGACTTTATGTTAAGTAGAGCTGATCTGTACTTTATTTTTTACTAGACAATTCAGCAATTTGTGAAAAAATAAACCGTGGTGAAATGCGTCAATACACTAGCGGAAGAAGGGAAATTAGACACGAGATATTAGACATTAGAAAATTATTAGAAGTATTAGCATGCAAATTAGAATTTTAAACCTAAAGGAAACATCAATTTGTTTGTTGGGAAGTTTTCAACTTTCTGTCATTTCAAGGTCAGGCGGAATTTCAGTATGAAAGGCACTCGGGACCATCAGGGACATCATAAGTTTTTGTTTCATGCAAAAGTAGGATTTGACCTTGAAAGGTCATTTTTGGGTCCAAGGGTGATTCCCGAGTCGAAGGGGCTCTGGGACTATTATAACTTTTTGATTCTTGCAATAGCAGAATTTGACCTTGAAAGGTCATTTCGGGGTCAAGGGGTCATTTTCTGGTAGAGGCGGTTTTAGGGTCATCGGGACCAACATAACTTTTTTATTCTTGCACGAGTATGGTGTATGGTTACAAGTTACGCGTAAGGTTACCCTTAACCTCTTAGCGTCCACCTCTACCCCTCCAAAGGCCCACCGACTTTCTCTCGGGCTCGACCACTAATGGGGAGGAGCTACATCGATCTAACCAACTAACCTCGCGTTGTGTTCCACGCATCCCCTCTGCACACTACCCAATTCCCCGCAACTTCTCGTCATTTGCACTTGCCTCGGGGAGACGCATTTCAGGAAGCAACGAGGCAGGACATTCGTCACTCCCTTGTCACACCATGACTTTGTCTTTTTGGTTTTCGTCTATTTTGTGCCGAAATAAAAGTAGTGGCCGTAAGGCTCTGTCGTTACGACGTGACCTCTTGACCACTTCAATTGTCATCAGATATGGAACCGGAGTTCAGGTAGGCATAAGGCCTTTGCATATTGGGTCCTCTGTCCCCCTAGTACCATGTCCCTTACCCCCTTCTAGGTGCCTCTCGCCCTGTCCCCTAGAGGTCCCGTTACCTCTCAATGGATTTGCTTTAAAATGTCATTTTTGCCCAAAGGGGTAAATTTGAGGGTCAACAGGGAATTCTGTCAAACGGCTTCAAGTTAAATGAAGTTACTTCTGTTGTTTTCAAAAATGGCCTGAAATTTTCAAACTCACAGACATGTGGCGATGTTACTACTGTTTGTTAATAGAGTAAAAATTTCTCCAACAATCTATGAGACTCTATATGTACTGTTGTTTAAAAAATTTGTACAATAATATTGGTTCGTATTTTGTTAACAAACACTTCTCGTGTTGTCAGGTAGTCTTTTCCAGTAGGATCTGAAGAAGCGTTACATGTGCCATGCGTTGGTTACAAAGTAAAATAGCTAACAATGAAACTATAAAAACATCTAAACAATGGTTAATAAATATGTTCTTTTTCAATATTATTCGTATTAACCATACTTTCAAGAGGCTAGCTTGTGGTTCACTACATTGGTGCATTGCTTGTCAAGTACGTTTTTTTTTGTTGAAATCCTGGATTTGAAGTTAAGGTTGTTCAAAAACAAAGTATTTGTCAGACTTGAGAAATGGTTTGTTTGCCAAGGGTAGCTTTTTAGCGCTGCTGACGATTTCCCCTGTGTTTTTGCAAAAATTAAAGTACAGAAACAAATCCCAGAGGGTTCTTCAACTGAAAAACAACTTTAGAATTTAGCTAGCCTTGGAAAAACAGAATTCGGAAAACAAAAGCATCGTAAAAAATTGTTTTTTTTTTGTATAAAATTTGCAATGCCCGCCCATATGTTTGCCCAGTAATTTGTTGCACTACAAAGCTTAGAATAAAATTTTCCATGAAAATGATCACATCGTTGTAATGGTTGATGTCAGGGCCAGAGAACCTCAGGCCATGTGTACGAAGTACGAATCCCGCGATTCGCAGCAAAAAGGGAAAAAAATTTCAAGAAAAAATAATACACTTACTTAAGTTGTCCATTATGCATCGGTATACTTTATCAAGTTTACATCAATGCTACTTTTCCTTTGTAATTGGGAGGTGTTTACAAGACATTGGAAATATATTATAACCAATTATGTAAAGAAAAATACCGTAGTTTACTATGCCATATTTGATTTATCTTAAAGCGCACATCGAAAGCGTATTGAACATTTCGAAACACGTTTACACATGTTTGAGTGTTTAGCTAAACTTTCTTAATCATAGGCAACGTTGAGTGAGAAAAAGCAGCATGGGTGAAATGGTTCCTGGCCACGACTTAGGGCGTTTCTTTTAACAAAGTATTTTTATATAAAAAAAATTATTAGTGTGATAAATAAAAAAATACGGAGACCATTTTGTTGACAAAAACCGCAGGCATTTGTCTAATATAAAGTGAAGAACCGAAGAACCATTATTCGAGTACTTCCCAAAAAACAAATTCTTCTGATTTTTATATATAAAAAAGAATCAAAATTGCTTTAACTCTCAACTCGACATTTTTGTACTACACTACATTTTTGTTTTGTTTTTTTAATTTGATATGTCTTCGAAGTCAATTATTTTGCTTATAGTGCTCCTACAGGCACTCTTTGCGCTTGGTAAGTTTACGATTCGGTTTGGTGAGTTGTGTGGGACTTATGAATTTTTGGAAATGAGTGAGCAGAAATTCTTGATAGAACTAGAAGGTGGCCAAGGCTTTGTAAGATTTGGTAAGACATTTTAATGTCAAAATACGTTTACTAAACAATCAGCCTATTTCACACTTTTCAAGATATACCTGAAACGGCGGGTGAACCGTTGATTTATTAAAATATGTATAATATAATGTTGTAAGTTTTTATAATGGCTAACAGTTTTTTTAATACTGAACTGTAGCGAGAGTTGTTGACAGCGCTCCAGGCTTGGTGTTCCAAAATGGAGACGAGGTAGCAGTGAAAATTGTAAGAGACTAATTAATTTACGGATTGAAAATAGACTGAAGCGTGACAGCTTTGCTATTTTATTTAAGATGTTTCTAATTACTACTTTAATTAAAATGAGTTCGTTGTGACTGATTTTTTTCTACTTTGTTTTTAATAATTTACCCCTCTATTATGGGTAATTACCTCTGGCTAAGTACATTACCAAGCGGGTTCGATTCCTGCTGGTTTTCTAGTTTCATTTTAATCACTTTCTATCATAAGTCTATGAGGACTAGCCAAACAAGCCCGTACCTAAACGTAAATATTCTCAAGGGACTCGCGTCCACTTACTAGGTGCCTTAAGGGTACTCCCGCCTGTATAATGGCTTGGTTGGACTAATATATAAAACATAAAGTTTTGAACAGTTTCTTTGTTAAACAGGGTTTTGGAGGGGATACTCATACTGCAGGGGATATGAAAAATGAGCAGAAAGCTCAGGACTTTATTCAACGGAAAGATCCTAACGGAAAAATCGGTAACTTTGGACAACCATTAATTAATAATTACTGGCGTTTTTTTCTTTGCCGTATTATTGTATTACAAAAGCAGTTTTGTGTGGTAGATGGCGTTGTAAAGGGGGAGAGGGTTTTGGGAAAATCTTCAAATTTTGCAGATGCCCCAAACTATGTGCCACCTGTTAAAAATTTTTCTGCGACTGGGGAGCACTATGTACTCGTAACGGCACGTCTTGGCAAAAGCCTTAATACCGTCGTGAGGGAGAAACATGAGTTTAGTGAGAAGGAGGCAATTGCATTACACGACAAGCTTGTAAGTATCCACAAAAAATCAACACGCTAGCAAAAGATCGACTCTAGAGAAACAACTAAAGCAACAATCTATTGTAGGAACTGTCATGTTATAATACTGGAAATTTTCTAATATAAGCCGGTTTCCAATACAAGCCGTGGTTTCAATATAAGCCGGGGTCGTGATCACAAGCTTTATTATTAGCTTGATTATTGGTTAGCCGGCGTATATTAGAACATTTACGGTAGCTTAAAAAAGAGCATTGGCTTTAAGCTTGTTAAAATGTTATTCTTTTGTCAACATATGTACAATTAAGCGATGACACTTACCTGATAACGACTTCTTCAAATTTTAGATGGTCATTTTTGATTAGCTGAACAACATTGGGTTTGTGCACGGGGACATAAAACCGGAAAACATCGTTTTTGACAAAGGCGATGACCTAAGTGGCCCTATTTTCTTGGTGGATCTTGCACTTGCAGTTTTCGAAGGGTCGGCTGGGACGGCTTGTTACGGGAATGACGACTATATGAATCCTGCTCAAAGGATTACGGGTCGTAAGTCAAAATATACAACATAAGCAACTTGTACAGGATAGATTATATTAAAAATTTAAGACAAATGCAGAAGAGACGGAATTTATGTTGCTAAAAATTTAACCTAACCCTGGCACAATTTTTACATACCTTACAGTCGTTCGCAAGATTACAAATGGTTCAAAATGTTAAGTCCCAAAATTTAATAATTTCTGGATGGTTAGGTTTGGCAAATTTCTCTCCTCCCCACAGTATCGAAACAAATTCAAACCTAACTAGCTTAACCTATTTCTAACAAACCATCAAAAAATATGGAATTTTAATATGCCGTCGGTGTTTTAATGACTTTGGATATAACTGAAATTCGCTTGGATGTTGTTATCATCTAAGGAATAAACTAAAATTAGGTTAAGTTTTGGTAACTAAATTATTTATTAATCACAATTTCGAAAGATCACATATGCGTTTGGAATTGAATATTGTTGAGTTTAAAAAAAAATTGTTTTGTCTATCACAAACCTCAAAGAAGCTAATGTTTACCATTGATAATGTATTGTCACTTTGACAGGACCTGCCACTCTTGCAGACAGTAAAGTTGTCGGAGTCTATTCGGTTGGTTATGCTTTCTCAAAATACTCACCGCTATTTTACAGAGTTCCCACTTATCAGAAGAGCTCCTCCCATAGTCAAGGTGACAATCTCGAAGATGAAGTTCAATAAAGCCCCGTTTTGAGTGTACCCAAGCGACAACAAAGTGCATAAAGCGCCAGGTAAGTTAACCAACTCTGTGCTTAAAATAATTAAAAGTAATTAAGTTAATTGTAACTTTTTAAATCTTACACAAAATTAGAATTTGTGAAGGCAGCAACAAAAACCATTCAAATGGCTACCACAAATAACCCGCCCAGTGTTAAAGAATTTTTTGACAAGAATGTGAATGTGGCAGAGTAAAAAGTTCCAAGGCTATTTACCGAGTGTGATTAAGTCTATTTACTATTGAAAATAAAATATTTGAATGGCAATTTCTCACCGAAAGCGATCTCATGAACTTACTCTGCTCCGAATGGGCCAAACGTCTACACTGGCCAAACCTACCTAACATACGACACGAGGATTTTGTTTCGCTAGTCTATGTTACTCTCTCATTTTAATTTTTTGAGTGTTTTCCCTAATACGACGATTCTAATGCCTATCGCATGTGCTCGAAGGGAGAACAATTAGGAAGGATTGCTTTTAATTTAGGATCCATTATTTAATTCCATGAAATTACATTTATTACTTATTACTTATTTAATTTACTTTTTATTACTACTTCCTCGCCAAACTGCCCGTTGGTTCAAATTTATGAACATATATTTTATGTTTGATTGATAAATGTGCAATTGTTTCAAATGAAGATAATGAAGTGACGTGCACTTGATTGGAGAACCCGTCCATGTACTGTTTTATTTCAACCAAAATTACTCAATTTGTGTGGATAAAACTCTGCAATTCGGAAATCCTTTACGGATTTCATACTGAGGTCATGGAAATTTCAATAAAACATACATTCGTTGAGTTTGATGTGAAAACGGGATTAGTTTTCCACTTCCAGCCTGCTAAACACAGTCGATATTATAGATACACAAATATTAATAACATATATAATATGCAATAATGTTAATTTAAAATTAAAAAATAAAACCAATTAGCAAAGGTAAAGGAGCGTTATTTGAGATTCCCGAAGTGCGGATGGTCAACATGAAAGGAAGAGTAGAGATCTTGTATGGAAGGACTCATTAGCATAGATGTTGTCATCAAGTGGGTACAACTAACTATCCGTAACATTCCGGTGTTTTGCGGTTCTAGTCCACAAAAGGGGGGACACCAACCTAACGTGAGGTGCGGCCGTAGCATTCGTTTGATAACCGCAGATGATTCTATGCAAATGAGGGTTATCTTCTCAATTCTGACATAGACTGTTAGGAACCTCTGTCTGAGTATGCCTAACGGAAATACGGGCATACACAAGGTCAGAGGCAAAGCAATTCCTATAACGGGAAAACAAACAGCAAAGACTTTTTTTGTAACTGATCGGAGATTTGAACCCCCGTTCTTACGCTGGCTATCCTAAACCACTTGACCAACACCGCCAATTTAAAATCAAGTAGTATTTATGTAGGTATTTGAAGTTGCAAGCTTTAGAATATTTGGATCGTTTGCAAAATTTACTTTACGCAATTGATGTTGAGGAGTATAATAAAAGTTAAAAAATTGAAAGCTTAGAAAATGTATAGATAAAATTTTAATTGTGCAGATTATCTAATTCTATGTTGCGCATGCTGGCTTGCGGGACCTCCGGCCGTTTCTTGATTAGCAGATATTTTCCATCAGGACGATAAATACGAGGAGTTGATTGCACAGAGTGCTTAATTCCCGTAATTTGCTACTATTTGCACAGTGGTGAATAATATTAGAATGACGTTGTCTTGAATTTGGTCAATTAAGAATTCACGCACTGCAAAAGTATTCCAAAGAATATTTTATATAAATAGTTTTAGTACAACAATTATTATATATGTTCCTATTGATTGTTGATCTCACATTAAGGGTCGGAGGAGCTACCAACAAAAGCCATAAAATTTTTATTTCCTGGGCATTCATGCAGGTAGCGAGGCTCGAACTCTTCTCGAAAATTTTCAGAGTCCTTATGGAATTTAACACGTAAAAATGAAAATTGTATAGGGATATAGCTTCTGAAGAAGCTAACAAGTCTCCTCGCAACTCCGCTTTGAAGCCTCTGTTTTCCTGTGTTAAATCCCATAAGGATTATTAATTTTTTTCAAAATTTCTGAATATTAAAAAAAAATTCAAAATGAATATCAGTATCTAATTTTTACATGAAATAAAGTATCAAAGTGCATTGAAAATTTGTGTACCATTGTTACGCAACGACGGAAGAATGTACAAGCATCCAATTGGCTATTCGAATCGAGCGGTAGTAATAAATGAGTACTATGGAAAATTAGCAATAAGGCTAATTATTTGCACGCCGATGTCTGTGGAATCTGTTGCAATCTTATGCTTAACTAATCTGACAGTGAGATGTCTCACACATACAAGAATGGAAAAATTTACAGGTGCAGTTTTAAAATAAAAAAAACGTTCTTAGTTTGTTTTGGAGGGGTTTATTGAAGGTTATTCATCATTCTTCACAAGATTGAATGGTGTTAGAAATTGATTTTGGTGGACTTTTCAACTATGTAGATTTTTTGAGTATAAAATTTATCCACGCTAGTGTATCGGTGACTGTCCAAGATACAATTTTCATGCTGTACATCCCATTCTGGTCACATTCGGTCAGCTCATAGGTGAAGTGTTTCGATCCCTTGAGCAGCTTCCCTATCATTTTAACATACACCTTATACGGTAGAGGTTTTTCACTTTCTGATAATGTTGCAAAATGCGCTTCTATATTACTCCATTCTGCATTGAATACTACCTGGTCTCTATTAAACATATTAGAACAATAAAATGACACGTACATGGTTGTTGATAAATTCTTTCTATGTTTATGTTTACCCGAAACACTGGACAATTTTTAAATCATTGCTAAACTTGGCAAGACGTAATTGCTCAGTATCTGTCGTGCTTTGCACGGTTAGTACGGCCTTCTCAATGCAGACAAAAATTAGCATTCCAATTATATTACAATACATCACACCAAACAAACAAGCGTGATACTTACCGCACGATTGCAAGTCGCAAGGGCAAGTACGGCAATTGTCAAATTCAGAACGGAAACCATATTGGCAAAGCTTTAAATAATTTGGATAGAAATTTGAGGTACTTTTTAATAATAAAAATTTAAGCAAGTTGAGCAATTATATACTACCTCTAAATTCAGATGTAATAGTTCCACTGGAAGAGGAGAAGAGGAAAGTTTTAATTTTAGTTCTTCATTTTACAAAATAGTTTAACAACATACGAAAACTTTACAAATGCACAAAAATTTCAAACGCTTATATTCAAACCTACAAATTCGTTTTTAATAACATCAAGTCGGGACAATAGAATAACTTTTACTGTTTATTTTTTATTTTTTTTGATTCGCGTAATTTCCATTCCCACCAGGCGTTAGCCTATGGGAAAGGGGCCCAAGCAAATACAATGCTATTATATAATAAAATCATCACTATGGCCTGATTCAATATAGCTTTGATTTAAAAATTTGGTTTTTGAGAATTTTTTTTACTAAAGTTAGACAAAGATTTATGTCTAAGAATTGTTATTAACTTTTACTGTTAACGCACCATTATGTATGTATGTTTGTATGTATGTTTATGAGAGGGAGCTCACTACTTATTAATTAGGATAGTGAGACTCACGCCGAGCATGCGCTAGAATGGTATATTTCGGTCACTCTTAGTAACGCACCATTAAGTGTACTTTCTATTTAGACAAACAAGCATAATTATGTTTCTTTATTTTGACTGAGCTAAAAACCAAAAATTACATAAATGAGTTGTTATTCGCTAAGAAACATGCCCAAGGTGTTGCAACAGTACTTTCCACTACTGGCCACACTACTTACTTAAAGAAGTTTAGAGTCTTAGCGTGATTTTTAGAGTAATTTTATCTTTTAGAGTGATATAAATATCAGTAATGTACGTAACTTACCAACCCACTCCTCTACATTAGAAAATTAGGTCAATGCTATTTTGAATGAAGTGCTTACTTAACAGCCTGCTAATTACCCTCCACCTCATTCGAGGGGTGCTAGCAAACCACTACAATTTATTTCGTATTAAATTATGCCAAAACTAGGAGCCCGAGACAAAATTTTGCTTTCGTTAATATCGGGACCGTCTTGTCAGTATAATGGATTTGAGCTTTAGAAAATTCTAATGAATACGTTAGCTAAAAATGAAAAACACTTCTACGATGAACTTGATATGCTGAACATTTGCAAATACTCCTATTTGAATTTCAAGTATGTCATTCATCAATACAGGGAAAAAGAGCGTAACTTTAAGAGTAATTTTTGAAAGCTTTGTTCATAGTGTTTACTTTACATAGTGTTAATAATTTATTAACTACGACAATTTCTGGCGCATTTTTCATCAAATTTCTTATGTTTTAAAGAGCAAGTATCAAAGATTGTGTTAAGTAGTTTGTTTAGACGTTGCAATAAATCTCGCCTATAGTTACTTGACAACTATATTGGGAAAGTAATCGAAAGCATTCTTTACAGTAAACAGAAGTAAGTGTCTTCGGAGCAAAATATTGGTTATAAAGACACTACACAAGCCTATGCTTCCCATGTATTTCAGAATTTATGGCAAAAATGGCTACGTGACTTTGAAGAAAATATTACTTCGTTTAGATAATTTAGATTTTTTGAATGAGTGACTTATTTAACACCAATCCATAGAGAACGCCTATCTTCTTGCAAAAACTTGTCTAACTTAAAGCCAAATAACTGAAAACAATTTTGAATGAGCAGCTTACGTATCGGCAAGTAAAATATCCTCCACTACCGCTAAAAGGGTGCCAATTTTTTAGTTATTAAGTTAAAACTAAGAACCGTGGGCAACCCCTTAAATTTTGAATTTCAGGACCTCATGCAGGCCCTAAACGGTAGAGTTATTATTCAAGATTTCATTTATAAAGTCGCAACTGTACACTGTTAGTGTTATGATACACTATTTCAATCAGATTTAAAATAAGAAGAATTTTACCATGCGAAAAAGAATAGAACCTTTGCTAACCTTATCATTGCAAATTTTTGCTCCTGTGATTAAAGAATATTCTAAACGTAAAACTTAAAACACAAAAATGACAAACAGTTTCGCTTATGCGAAAAGTTGCAGCTATGTATGTATGTTAATGGAGGGGGTATTTCTACCCACACCGCTCATGCCTCAATCGGGCCCATTGCAGTAACTCCACGAAATACACTGCCAAAGGCCTCCCTATCGTCTCCACACCTTATCGGAGTCAGGATAATTTGTGGCAACATGCAAATCATCCCATCGACTCCAGGTGCATTAACGGAGAGAGT
>JAQFYP010001885.1:0-14121 GCA_034694865.1 Bilobella braunerae | reverse complement strand
TGTAGCTTTGGCGGTATTTTCAGGCATCGATCACAGACGGACGGACGGACGGACAGACGAACGATTTTATAGTATAGGTGAAAATAGTTTCTTTTTTCCTAAAAATTTGAATTTTCAATAGATTTCTATTTTGTTTTAGGTACAGAAGTATCATTGTAGCATTGTTGTCTTTGTTCTTCTCAAACGCACAAAACCCTTCAATTGGTATTTTACCGCGTCAGCTACATGTATTGTTTTTAAAGAATATATTACAACGATTTCATACTGTCACCATGACATCGGTATTTGCTTTTGAGAATGCTGGCGCCTAATTTATTCCAAACTGCTTTGTCCTTTGCAAAGCCACGTGGCTCAATGCTCCTGAACAAAACTTTTCAATAATGATGTAAAACGAAAAAAACTTTTAGACCCAGTTTTTCTACAAAATTTTCGTCACTGTTTTCCAGCAATCTTGAAATATACAGAGACATTCTCGAGCACCGGTGATCCTGAGGTGCATTTATGTAAAAATTAAATCGAAGAACTTTTATTAAGATGAATAGACAAACAGGCAAAAAAAACATTAAAAAATGATTGTGAATTATTATGGTTTAAGATATATGAGTTAAGAATAGGTTAAGATATGTGAGTTAAGAATAGGTTAAAATATTTGAGTTAAGAATAGGTTAAGATATGTGAGTTAAGAATAGGTTTAAGATATAGAAGTTAAGTAAATGTTGAGTGAGGGTTAAGATAGGGGTTAAGTCAAGTATAAGATTGGGTTAAGGTAAAGGTTAAGTTAATGTTAAGATATGGTTAAGAAATTTTTAAGACATGCTTAGCAACAAATGTCAGTACACATGTAATTACTATGTATAATTACTTCTAACTTAAAATGTTTTGACAAAATATGAACACATTTTTAAAATATTTAGGTGTAAATCCACTTTGGTGGGGTCCTAAATATTGTGACATGTAATCTTTGAAATTGATTGAAATAAAATAAAATCATTAAAAAAAATCATTCTAAGCACATTTATTTAACTTGGAGAAGAGTTGCTTATAGCAGTGAATTCAATAAGCAGCTGTAATACAAGTTAGATGGAGTTGAGAAACTAACTGCCATAAATTCAAAGCTCTTATCAGGAGACTTTTTATACAAAATTTTCAGGACAATTTCTTTAAGAGAAAGCATACATTACTAAGAAGAGGTATTTCCGAAAATGGCGTTTCTCTTCTTGGTCACATAAAAACTTACCTGCAGCATAATGAACGCTAGAGTTGGGCATTATTCTTAATCTAAATCTTGAAATAAAACAAAATTCTCTTTTCATAGGATGAGTTTGGTTACATACTGTCCTACCATTTATAAAAAAAGACTTTATCAGCAACCTAGAAAAACAAACTGTCCTCAATGTTTTTACTTTCCCAACACGTAATATGGACACATTTTGGAATTTTGAATTAAAACCATCGTCCGATTTATTTTTTAACTTTTAAGTAATGTACTTAATTATTATTACACTAATAATATAATATAATTTCCGACAAAATCATTAACGCTAAATGAGCTTACAAAATCAGTAAAGGAACCCTTACTAGGATGGGAGTATCCCAGTAACCAATCTAAGTGCCCTGGATGCCCCATGTTGTGCTGGTTTCTCAGTGTCAATATTTTAAAACACCAACTCCTGATAACTGATAATCACCGATTTTAAGTATTATTATAGGGGTCATTTTTAGCACCAGCGTACCAAACCAAATATATGAAAAAATAGCTTTTTTTAATAGTAGTTAATTGTTAATTACTTATCACAATTAACTAATTTTGAATTTGTTTTAAGCTATGTGAGCTGTTATAGCATACCTATTAGCCCCCGATTACTTCTTAGATGATTTTTCAAAAATAAATTGTTAATCATGATTAACGGAGTAATAAATTGTTTTAAGATTGTCGATTTGATTTATTTGACGAATGTCAATGTCCCAGTCAACATGGACAGAGGATATTAGAGTTAGCTAGAATGTATTTAAGACTTAGTTAGCCATGTACTAGTTTAAGTAATGCTTATAAATTTACAATTAACAAGTGTTTTAAAATTAAAACTAAAATTAGAATTGGAATGGCACACCCGCTACCAACCAGAATTTTTTTTCTGTAAAAGGTTTAATACTAAACTTTTTGTTGTTGTTTTGTTTTGTTGAACATTATTATTTGCCGCGCAGTAACATTTTGCACCGATTAGTCTTAGGAAAAGGCCCGTTATTTGATATTCCCGCTGAGCGGATGGTCAACATGTAAATAAGAGGGGCAAGGAAATGGTAGGGCAGAGGCTCATCAACATAGATGTTGTCATCAAGCAAAATCAACAGACTTTCCGTAACATTCCGCTGTTTTACTGGCCTTGACCACAAAGGGTGGAGATCTACCTAACATGACGTACGGCCGTGGGTAGGGCCGTAAGGTACGGCCGATTACCTTAACACTGTTGGGAAACCTTAACAGGTAATTTCCATATTATCTGTCTGTGTATGCCTAGTTCACAAAGATAAAGGCATTCACAGGGTCAGAGGCAAGGTAATTCTTATAAGGGTAAAACCAACAGCAAAGGCTTTTTTTTGTGGCTGATCAGAGGATTTGAACCCCTGTTCTCATGCTGGCTAGTGGAGAGAAACAAGCGTTCTAACCACTAGACCAACACCGCCAACTAATAATATTAATACCATAATATCAATCATAATATTAAGTTTGGGTATAATCAAATCCTTTGTTGTTACAAATTTCAGTAAAGCAGAACCTTTGTGCCGTGAGCTTAGGTATGTGTGTATCCGTGGCATAGCTATGCCACGGATACACACATACTACATACATACATATGACTATGCATAGTCATAGAAAGTTAAACAGTAAATAAAAAAAAACGGGCGTTGCCAGACCAACGAAGTCACCGAAAATACCTGCTTTCTATCTAATCTCCAAAATTCTAAATTTAGTAGACTTTCACGCTGGTGACCCTTTGTATCCCAAATGTGGCACACTGCTCGTGAAAAAAGCCGATAAAAAACATTGCCTACAGCGATAATATATGGTTGCTATTTAAGTCGAGTGCCTCTAACTTACTTTCCTGATTCTTGACCTTCAAAGTAAGCAGCTGGAGCAACGCTGTTGTGTTCGTAGTGTCCCGTGCAAATATTCCTGATTGCACCAATGCATTAAGACGTCTAAAAATAGTTTCATTATGATCCCAGTCTATTTTTGCTACACGAAAATATCGCGCCATTTTAAAAAGCTCCTCATTTCCCAGATGCACGCCTTTGCCATTTGCTTGTACTCCTTTGAGGAGAATACTGTCCAGTTCAGTTGAACGATCCATCAATATCGTGTTGCAATTGTATAGCTCAGCTACGTAAGAGAAGTTTCTATGTTTCGGTGTTACTAAACTGTACATTAGTTTGTGCATCAGAACATTTGATTCATTGTTTGCAAGTGCAATACTACGAATATAGGCATAAATTGGATTCCCCAAGCGATGAGAGTAAAGAGCATTATGAGCAAGTCGCAAATGCAATGACTTATTATTTGATATGTCAGAGGCTTCTAAAGCGGAGAAATAATCAGCCAATTGCGTCTTTTCCAGTGGAAGTATGACTTGTAGGTGCAGGTCAATTGCTTCCTGGAAATGTCGCAATTGACGCACTGGCGGTGGAGAAAGCAAATTAACAGTCAGTGAGCTCTTGCACAAGCTCGTTAGTACAAGGGCGGAAAGCAATAAAGTTGCTATCATGTACTTTAGCCACTGCTGTTGGGTAGCCAATTTAGTAAAAATTATTTCTTGTTCAAAGGCAAGCGCTGCATATATAGATGTAATGTTGTCCATTAACGTTTTGTATTGAAACAAAACTCGAAGCAGAAGGTACAAGAGAACAAAGTATGGAATAAACGTAAGCCAAAAATTAGGAGCAAATACTTGTAGATAGTATTTTAGACAAGTATTTTAGAAATGTAATGTACCTCCCTAAGTGATGACATGTCACAAAATTGTGTACTACATCACCTCTGAAGTGCATAAATGCTCCCGTGTTCATATCAGAAGGTCTTGCAAAAAACTCTGGATGAACGAAAACGTTGTAAGGGTTTACAGGTCTTGAATATTTTGATTCAAAGTGCGCCTTGTAGTTTATATTCCAACTGCTCAATGCATCAGCTAAAATTGATTGGATCCCATAATAACTTGGCATTTTTACGTACTGCTTGTATCGGTAGTCTGACCAGTGAGAAAAGTTTCCAAGATTGGCAATTGTCCCAAGATTTTCAAGCATGTGCCTGTTGAGTTGCCATTCCGTGGGATAGGCAAGATGCACAATGTCACTGTGCAGAGCATCAAGCAACAATTTGCAACTTCTCAACTCCTCTGATTGATTTGCCCTCAAGACAGTTGATGACAAGGAAGATGACAGAAATGATTTGGTTAAGACGATTTCCACCATGTCTTTTTGTCTGAAAAATATGTGGAATTCTGTAGGTAGTGTTATTGTGGAAGATCCTGGCTCGATTGAGGGTGCAAAGATATTATCGATGTTAGTATACAAAGAAATGTGATAGATATATCTCTCTGGTACTATCTTAAGATCAGGGTAAAATCCTCGCGGGGTAATAAACGTTTCATAGTCGATTCTTTTCGGTGCGTTAAGTGATAATGTGACTGTGCATATTTGTTTCTGTACCTTAACATTACGAGAAAGCTGCTGTAGATACGAAGCATACCATGAGTTGTTCAGACGGAAGTCTTGCACTGCCCAATGATAATATTCCATTCCGTTTCGGTTGTTGAATGATAACCTCGTAATTGGGAATAGTGGGGGATCTATTGCAATGCTAGGATTTTCTCGGTACTCAATTAGTTCAAAGTGGCAGAGCGCAAAGTCGTTGTAAATACCGTGCAATACATTTGAAAATTTCGTAGTATTTTGTGAACCAGAAATGAAAAATTGATTGGCCAACATGAAACAAATCGTCATTCGAAACATCTTTGATGATTTTTACATAAATTGTAAGCCTCTCAAACTAAAGTAAAGTCCTTTCTGTTTGGTTAGGCTAAGGTTTGTAATGCTAAAACATTAAAAATTATAAAACCAACTGTAACAAGATTCTGCCACGCAATGCAGGAATACTTATAGGTATAAATTTAACTACTTCACGCTAAACTAAGATAATTATATGCTCGTTTCTATAGTTTCCGTTTGTAAATTTGTTTTAGAACGTAGAAAATAAAAATTGATGGTATAATTTTTATGCCGCATCAAAAGTACTAGCAGAATTATTAGATAATAATATTGTTAACCTGTATTGTTTTGAAAATATAGTTGCTTTTACTGCTGCAGTTGTTATGTTATGTAATTATAAGGCGTGGTAACTGACATTTGTCCAAGTTGTGTGAAGCCCGTGGCATACCAATTATATCACCTACAAGAGATAAATAGTTTCCCATTTTGTCAAGTAGTGGCAAAAAATCAATTTGGTATAAGTACGAGCTTTTTGTCGACTTAATTATAGGTTGTACTAAAATACCTTAACACGCCTCTGCTAAAAACAATTACTCGGTTCTTGCTTAAATTGACTTCTAGCGCTTTTAAGTGGAAGAAATTTTAGGCGCAGTTTATGTTTGTGTGCATTACTTCACGGAACAGAGCCAAAATGAGAAAATTATTTGCGCAAAGCGAGTAGTGTACAAGAATTAATTAGTTTTTAATGTCCGCAATACGGCACAAATCAAACTTTCTTGACAGGCCATCTATGAAATTGTTGAAAAGCGACGGCAAATTGAGATACAACTTCGATAATCCTCCCAATAAGTTTAGCATGGTAAGCTACTATCAAATACTTTTTATATATAGAAATACTTCATTAGTTTTATTTTCTATACACAATGCATTATTTGGCGTATCAATATGAGGCATTTTGTAAAAAAATGTTATAATAACTAGATCAAGTTCAGCCAAACAAACCCATTCAACGAAAAATAAAAAAATATATATTTTTGCACATATTATATTATTACAGGAAGTGTTGTATTTGAGAAAGAAATGTTATTACTGCCAAATGACTCGTCGCTAATCATTTTAAACAAGAATAACGATGTACGAGACCTCCATTTTAATTTTTGAGACAATACTACCCAATTGAAATCCTGTAGTCATTTACACGAAACACGCAAGTATGCAATGTAGCGGAACGTGCGCAACTTTGCAATTCAAGTATTCAAAACTAGGCAAGCAAGCCCGTCCACAACGTTTCCCATTAGTTCATTGTCATGACCTTTTTGGCAAAAATTTAAAAAATGAACTAAATCACGTCTTGTCAGTCACCAACTATACCCGTCAGGCTAAACACTTAAATAATCTTGACTAGGAAAGAGCCTTTTTCTGCGTTCACCTCATAAATTTTCAGTATGTATCATCATGGTTCGCAAACCATCCCGTAACCAAAAATGAAAACAAACAAATCAAGCTGATAATAAGCAAGCAAATAATGATAAGAATTTTTTAAGCCGTTCTCATGCAGTTAACGGAACTGGTTTTGTCAAACTTAGTAAAACTTCTAATAAGGGGCGGGGTTCCAATAATGGACGGGTCTCTAATAGTAGGCGGGGGGTCAGGAGGGGAAATTAAAATAGTGAGCGGTTTCCAATACTGGGCGGGTCTCCAATAGTGGACGGGGGGGGGGGGGCGAACCTTCAATTCGTAAGAAAAGCTAGTTTTTTGGGTGCATTCGTCTTTGATATAAAACCTTGTCGATTGTTTTTAGTAATTACAACATGGCACCTACCAAGCGCTCAATTGATTTAAATTTACAACATAATGCAATTCAGTTTGCTAAAAATCATTCAGGTGGAGCAGCGGCTCAACAATTTGGTGGCACACCATGTATGATTAGAAAATGGAAACAACAGGAAGATAAAATTGGTATAAATTTACGAAAAGGAAGCTGAAGAATTTATGGGAATTAACCATAAAGATAGCGCTAATTAACTCAAAAGCTAACTTAAAATTTTAATTCAGACTTTGCTTTAATGTGAATAAAAAATGAAAAACAAAAATAATGGGCGGTTTCCATTAAGAGGCGGGCCTCCAATAGTAGGCGGGGGGTTGGGCGACGAAATTGAAATAGTGGACGGGTCTCTTCTTAGAAGTTTTGTAGTCCATTTGCAGTATGAATTTGTAACATTTCAAGCATTATCCTCAAGGCATCAAATATTTTTTTTTGTTTTAGAACATGGAATCCAAAATTATTTCATATTGTTCTGACTCGCCAAGAGCAAGAGCATGATTTGTGTGCTCTACATATCATGTCAACACCAAGAAAATAAATATCAACAAGCTTAAGTGAATCATGTGCTAAACCCTTTGCAGGCTCTTTGAAGTATTGAAACCAAAAGATTCACTAATTTTCACTACAAGGTTTGCACAATTAAAAAATTTCAACCAATTAAAATATTACTATATAGTTAAAAACAGCAGCAACAACTAGGAAGGTAATAATCAAATTACAAATCAAACACATTTCATCTTACAAATTCATATTAATTTGAGTTAAATATTTAGAAATAGCTGGATTTATCTAGCAAGGAAAACGAAAAGGAAAGGAACGCACTAATGAGATATTCAAATTTTGTTTTGTGGTGAATGATAACGATCTGTTCACAAGTTTAGTACGTTAGGAGAACTGAGTGGGGACATTTAACCAGGATACATCGACAGTTTGAAAAAAGTTTTGAATTAAAATGTATCTTGTAAATGTGAGTGGCTTGAATAACTCGTTTATTCCAGAGGTTTCTGACTCATGGTTAGAATTTTATACTGTGTGCATTATTTTAGAAAGCATAATTTCAATTTTGGGTTTAATTGGAAACGTAATAAGCTTTACAATTTTCAAAACCAGAAAACCGAAGTCTTCAACTGACATAATTTTACAAAACCTGGCAATAGCTGACTTTGTGTTCTTGGTCGCAACATTTTTGTCTAATTTGTGTGATTATATGTTTAAATCATTGTTCGGATTATCTTTCCAATGGTTCGCGGCACTTGTATTCGCACTAAACCACTCAGGTAAATAAAAAAAAACAAGCTGCGAACTAAACTACTATCAATTAAATCAACTTCAATTTTAATTTGAAATTTTCATTTTTTTTTGAATGTATGTCAAGGACGAACTGCATCTATTTTGTTGACCACCGTTGTAAGCATGGAGCGATATGTTGCCATATGTCACCCTCTCAAAACCCGGCAGTATTGCAGCCAATCAAATGCAAGGAAGGCTGTCGTTGTAGTGCTGTGTATCACAATTTTTGTAACCATCTTTTTTGAAATTACTAGTTTTGTATTTGGGAATTACACAAAATTAGTATGGCATATTGGAAGGAAAGAGGGCCTCTTTGGAACTGACTTGGGTTGGATAGTATATTGTGTGAATACTTTTATCGAAGTTTCTATAAATGTATTAATTCCGCTTATAGCAGTGTTTTACTGTAATGCTAAAATTGTCCATAAAGTGCTTGAGGAAAGACAAGTGAGGAGCAACATTTCAAGCCTAGGTAAAACGCAAGTTACCAAGATTTGCCTAA
This sequence comes from Bilobella braunerae, assembly GCA_034694865.1. Taxonomy (NCBI): domain Eukaryota; kingdom Metazoa; phylum Arthropoda; class Collembola; order Poduromorpha; family Neanuridae; genus Bilobella; species Bilobella braunerae. The sequence goes on along the minus strand of JAQFYP010001885.1, from coordinate 5,521 downwards.
CAGTTGCGACAGTGTTTCTTCTTAGTCACGTCTTCTACGTAGTTAACTCCGTGTATAGCTTACTTTATGATGAGAACAATTTCTACGCTGTAGTTCTGGGGCAGTTTTCCTACCGCTTAAACTCGGCGGTAAATTTTCCTATCTATGTTTTGATGGGAAGCAAATTTAGGCAAGAGTTTTGTGGGCTTGTAAAATGTCAGATATAGACAAACTTAAATTCATCAACAGTAACAGAATACTACCGAGCAACATTAAACAAGTGATTTTTTAGTTTTTAAAATTTACAGTTTGGGAAAGGATTGCTATAGGTAACATAAAATATGATGGCTGATTTCAGGTTCTTGGAATCTAGTACATTTATTTATTATTCACTTCATGGGAAATTATACAAATTCCAAGGTATTTGCTGTGTTTCCAAAAAAAATTAGCACAAGAACCACATCGCTGCCGCGTATTTTTTTTTTTATAGAAATTAACTTTGCTAAACAATATTACTGCCGCAGTAAAGGTGGTGTCGATGACCCCTAAACCTAAACTTTATTTCAAACCTACTTGAATTAGATGTTTACATTTTAAATGCCAATATTATTCTCACTTTTTTTTTCTACCGACATTAATACACTATTTAGTATATACTTTATAGAAACAACAACAATAGCTTTCATAATTTTATGTTCGAGAACATTTGTATTGAGGCAAAATGTTTCATAACCTGAATAACACTAAAGCACAACATTTTATTTTATTTTCATTTTTTATTCAACTACTAGTAAAACATCCGTCCTAGGATTCGAGAATTAAGGATAAAGTGCGATGCCCAACCCTACCGCTCATCAGTGTGCAGGTAATTGTTTGTGTGCCCAAGAAGAGAAAGGCTCTTGAGAGTTGCACATACGTATTCCCGTTCACTCTCTCTTACGTAACAAAAACCTTTCTCTATGTAATCTCGAATTCAATCATTACCATCTTTTTGTCACGCACTCTTCCGTCTTTTTTAGTTATCAACTATTTGTTCATAATATTATTCTTGATTAGAATACAGATACAGAGAAGATGAAAATTAGCCAATAGGTTTCCCAATAGTCTTTTTCAGAATTGAGATGAATACCCTCATTTGCATAGGCTCATCTGCGGTTATCAGGCAAAAGCTACGACCGCACCTGATTTCAATTTGGTGTCCTAGGACTTTGTGGACTAGGCCCGTAAAACAGCAGAATGTTACGGATAGTCTGTTGATTCCGCTTGATGACAACATCTATGCTAATGAGCTCCTGCCCTACCACGCTGCGTTTCATGTTGAAGATTCGCTCTACGGGAATGGAATGTGAAATAACGCTTTTTTACTCCTACTATTCGTTCACAAGCAATTTTTTTTAGTAAACGTGTGTTTGCAAATATAAGTATAATTTGCATTAACATTATTTTAACTCTCAACCTCGACTTCAGGACAACTTCTAATCAATCTTACCATAAATATACAATATTGTCACGGTCATAGTCGTAGTCACACATTATCACGCACGTGTGTCTGCCATCCTAGTGCATTTCCTGGCAGTAATTTAGAGTTCATTAGCTGTCTTTGGTTGCACGCCTATAAATAGACGTACACATCGTTTACTCGTGGACTTTTGCCGTCAGTCCACTAGTCTCTTGTCTAGTTTAGACGTCTCCGGTAGCTTAGCCGTAGTTGCCCCATCATGACCCTTTCACCTTGTCGTCCTTATTGTCGCCAATAAAGAGTCCGTCGTAATCTTATGTTAGTTGTTAGTCGAGTCCAGCGCCGCAGTTCTTTGCTTTTGCCAGGCAGGTGTCGCGCCCCACCTCTACCAGTTGAACACATGCACCCCCAAAAAGCCGCCACGGCGCAAAGTTTTGCTGGTGCCTATTCTACTACCTTACAATATATTCTACTCATTACGTGGTTGTTGTTTTTATTAGCCAATGAAAAACTTTGGGCGCATAATAAATTGAGTCTACAGACATACAGAGTACAAAACAACAAATTCCAAATCGCACTAAATTACTTTATATTATTTCAAGACGCTTTTGAGTAACAAAATTAAACTGTTACAAAATAAAACTTAATGACATAGAACTCTAGCTAAACAAACCCCTTTCCCGATGGAGGACCTTTAACGGGCGTTTGAAATTAATTTTATTAATTAGTTTTTAGTTTTAGGCTTTTATTTCTCACTTGAAATTGATATTGGTTCAAGACCAAAAAAACTTGGAAAACTCTCCCGTCAGGCTTGTTTGGCTTACGTATAATAGTAAAAATATGAACAACAAATTGCATTTTTGGGTACTAGGCGCAAATCTTATGATATTCATGCGCTTTGCATTTGAAAACGTTTTTGCACTAACTGCTCAAACTGATTGAAAGTCTGAATACGAGAAAAGTCAAAAGGATGTTATACTTCTTTAATTACTTAAACAAAGTTGTAACTATAATAAACATAACTCCACAAGTGTAGTTACTTCGAATGGCTTGTCTCACTTTAGGAGCTAAACTTGTAAGTAAAACTTAAGCGTAAAAATATTGAATTAATTTCGAGCGGGAAATAGTAAATTTAAAAAAATTTCGCAAATGCCTTTGTGCTATGAGTTGTCTTGATAGGAAAACCTCAATCCTTTACATTTAATGGAAAGCAAATAAAAAGTATAAAATAAAATACAGGTAACTGACCACTGGAGGTTCCTTATTGCATCATAATGAGAATGATAAGATCGCTGATCAAAGGAACTCAACATTTTGTAAAAGTGGCTAATACTATAAGGACAGATGTGGCATTAAAAATTGTGCGGCAAAAGCATAATTTTCAGTTAATTGCAATAACAGTAAATAATTGCACTTGTAATTAGTTACATGGAGGCTTGTTTGATGCTAAACGCTGTCACAAAAATGAAATTACTTTGCATTTTCAAATTGCAATTGTGATCATTTCATTTTTTGGTTTAATTGGTAGTGAATTTAGCTTCCTAATTTTATTGAGGAAAACTACAATATCTTCAATTGACATAATTCTGCTAAAACTTGTCATCGCAGACTCGTTAAATGTTGAATTGATCGCATTTACCTTTTAATGGTAATTACAAGCGCCAGCGTACGTAAGAACACCCAATTACGTTTATGACTTTATTTCAAAATATTAAATATTGTTAACTGCTAGTAACAATAAACTAATTAGGAATTAAAAAAAAACTATACATAAAACGTACTAGAGTGCATACAGTCAGGCTCAGAACACCTTAAACTACGCAGACCCTATAACAATGACATTTTATTGCTCAAATAAGATTTTCAGTTCGTTAATTAAGTTATATGTATGCTGAACCAGATCATCGCAACAAGGGAATTAAGTACGTGACGTTGACCATTTTGTGCGAAATTGAAGACTAGCTAAACAAGCTAGTCCTACCTGATATGCAACCAACTTATCCACTGATTTTTCAATTTTTTTTTATATAACGACAAGTTCAATCATAAAAATTTTGAAATTGATAATTCATTGATGACAAGTTGCAGGAGTCATTTAAGTGTACCGATCCTTGGTACATATAAAACTCACACATCTTGAGACAATTGTTTTTAATTGTTAATTACAATTTAGCTATTGTAATTGAGTTTTTTTATATTAATTTATTATTTTATAGTTATCTAATAATAATTAAATGCATTAATTGTTCATTTAGGGATTAAGTCGGACGATGATCTCCGTAGGGGGCACTTACACCCAGGTTTACTTCGACTACCTCCAAGCACTTTGACCATACCTCAACAACGTCCCCCAATTACACTCTCCACCTTCTCATTTTTATCCGATGATCACAAATCGGATACTGGTTTAGGTTCAAAACTTCCAAAAACCAAAGTTTTAAAAAATCAGGATTCTAATTCTTCGGTTTGTTCGTTTCGGACATTTTTTTTGGATTCATTGACGTCTCCTCAAGTTCAAGTTTAATTGTGTTTGACCTCCACTTACACCCTTGAGGGTCAAAGGTCAAGGTCAACAATACTCTTTTACGACAACATGAAAAGTGGGTCCGAGAAAACTTGTTCCTCACAATGGTAAATGGTAAAGAAAACAATGAAGTATGTTGATCATTTACCATTATTCTGATAAGCTACAAAAATTGTAATAATTAGGTTTTTAATTATAACTATAACTTAATTACGAGATAATTAAGTAAAAGTAAGTTTACTGTATTAGGTACCTACGGTTTGTTTCAGCAACGGTTGTGCTACTTTGAATCAAATTATGAAGCGGTAGGTTAACATAATTTATCATCGTACTACACACCAGTTTACTATAGCAGGTGCCTGTGTGTGTCCGTAACCGTTGTATAAAAAAACACCTTCCACCCGACCCTCACTCGCCGAGGTTCAAAAATGGGTACTCAATTGAGTTTTGAGAAAAAACTTTTTGAAAAAATAAATACGGGCCCAATCCATTGATTTTATATTCAACCTAGGTGACCCCTGATGCTATCTCCAATTCAATTGACACCCAAAAAAACGGAATTTCGGGGTTTGCTAGTTTTTAAATCAATGCACAATTTAAATTGATGTAACCTAAATAGTTATACATATCATTATTTCAGTTACTTTTACGGTATATGCAATACCATTGAGTCAAGTAGACCTGAAACTTCGAAGCTTGAAACAACTAAGGACTTCGTAACTGGTTGTTGCAAGGGAGAGCTTAACAAGTATTAACCCACTCCTGAAATATAATTTACAGATTTATGAAAATTATGTACCGATTTGTACATTAAGGACTTGTACGTTCTGAAGGGTTACATGGGACCCTTACCTATCAGTTCCTACTTGTAGTGTTTCCACTACATTTTGACTCCAAGTCAATTTTATCTCTTTTTGCTTTCCTGTCCAAACTGATTTGGACAGACTCAAATTCTAAGACATCTGGCCCGGATGTCCATTTCCTTTTATTAGAGATTACCCCGTTCTCTCTTTTCACAATTCATTGTCTTTACTTTATTGATAATAAATCACTTAAGTTTTGGAATTCATCGAGTTCAGACCTAAGTCATTTCAAATATACCACACAATAATTTGGCGACGAGGGTGGGATCTTTTGGGATTTTCTTGGGAACAATAGTATTCCAGAACATTGCCATTTCTTAAATGAGCACTGAAACTTCAACTAAAAAAGAAGTTAAAAGTGAGAGTGATTCTACCATCACCATGACCTCTGTCTGGGGATCTCAGAAGATAGTTCCGTTCAATCCAACAACGGACGACTACGAAGTTTGGTTCGACATATTCCTGTGTCACCTTGTGACTCAAGGCCTTTCCCCAGAGAAAGAACTTGACAAATCGAAGTGCATAGGGCTGTTTATCAGTTCCATTGGGATCGACAACTATGCACTACTGGTCTCACTACTGTCCCCGAAAAAGCCAAAGGATGTTTCGCTGGAGGTACTGAACAAGGCTCTTACGGCGCACTTTAAGCCCCCGGCTAAAGCGCTTTCCGAAAGATTTAAGCTCAGTAAACGTAAG
>JAQFYP010001884.1:0-14124 GCA_034694865.1 Bilobella braunerae | reverse complement strand
TGTCCTCGGCCTTTGTGCTTTAGGCCCGTAAAACAGCGGAATGTTACGGATAGTTTGTTGTGCCTGCTTGATGACAAATTCTATGCTAATGTGCTCATACTCCTTAGCCACATCCCTACCCTTCCTTCCATGTTGATCATCCGCTTTGCGGGAATGTCAAATAACGCTCCTTTTCCTTTCCTTATTATCAAATTCGGGATCTCAACCGCCGGCTTATATTAGAGACCCGGCTTGTATTGAAGACCTGGTTTATAATTTATTAAAAAAGTCAAAATTTATAAGAAAATGTAGTATGTCATGTAAATAATGTAGTGTACCTTTTCTAGTTATTCGTTCAAATCTGTGTGACTTTCAGCTTCAGATTCGCCGCTTCAACAGTTAGTTGTTGCATGAGCCGTTTCAATTAAAGTGGACTTTAGCTGCACTGATTTTGAACCAGCAATTGTAGTTGCACTCGAGCGTGTTAAACCAAAAGCTAGTTTCATCCTGAGCTAGAGATATTTGAGGAATACTGTAGTTTCTACTGTGACTCCAATAAAGGAATCAAAGATGCACTTTTGTTGCAAATTTTAGTCAAGGTACAGAGCTACCTCTCGTGTTGATCGACGAGAAACCATGTGGGAATTGTTACAAAATTAACAAACTTAATTAAATGTTTAAAGAATCTGAAACTAGAAATTAAAGCATTATTTTACATTTGATGTAATAGCTTTCCATTGTTTCTGATCAGCAGACCCTTCTGCCATACTTGGATGCGCACCATTAATAGGAGGCCCGGCTTGAGACCGGGCTTATATTTAAAATCTGGTTGCTTGCCCCCGGCTTATATCATATATAAGATATATAATATAATATATATATAATATATATCTTATATCTTATATGTTAACATTAAACGGTATCTTAGAATAAAACCTCTTAATAAAACAAGCCCAGTCAAATTGGCGAGTCATTCAAAGCTTGTAATGGTCAGATTAATAACGCTCGTATTTTTTAATTTCGGCAATCAGGAGGATATTTATATGCCATTCAGCAATGAAAGCTAATAATAACGCCTTGTTTATAAGTAAGAGTTGGAATTAAGAATATTTAGAATTTGTAATAAATCAATTAAGTTACACATGTGAAATAGTAAATTAGTAATCGTTTAGGTTGCTTAAAGTATTTTGTTTTGAGTTTTGTTTAGTTTTCTATAACGATACGGAAGTGAATTAGTGAATAATTGGACGGTGTGTAGTAATTTTGTAGACGTGGTCCAAATCAGTTTATTGGTCAGTTTGAGTAAAATTGATTTAAAAAAATTTAGAAATTCAATTAAAATAGTTAAATTTCATTTCTATTTTAGACGAATTTCGGAACCTTTATTGGATTTAACGATGTTAAAAATTTGATTCCAGAACATGAAAACAGCATCAAGACTCTTCAGCATGAAACGATATCGCCCGAAAAAAGGCCGTTTTCCTCATGTTCAATTCAGTATATCTAAAAAACTCGAACATGATTATCATCAGTTCTAGTTAGCATAAAGGTGATGAAATATGAGTCCTTAACGACACACGGGTAATTGGTTCAGATTAGGTTGCCACAGTTCTAAAGGTTGCATTGTTAGCAGCATGGAAACACTATTATCGTTCAATTTTTTACATTATGTTACATAGCGTAATCCGTTTTTTGTTAACTTTAAACTTGAAATTTAACCGTGATACAAAAATCATTAATTTATTATATCATTTTCAAAAAAGGTAGCCGCCGCAGTCTAGTGGTTAGTGCATCGCACTCTCTATACTGCAGGCGTAGGTTCGAATCCCACGGCCGCCTCCATCCTCATGTGTGTGGTTTTCCCACTGGGTTTTTCCACACAACTCGGCCCGAATTGGCGTGAGGACATCGGGCATAGGGCTCCCCGCCACCTAGTGGGTGGCTAGAGCGCGCCCTCGATCCCCCATAGGCCGATGCCTGCAGGGGATTGTAGGAAATCATAATAATAAAAATTCATGTTCAAATAAAAAAAACTAAATTTTATTTGGTTAATAAAATTTCCTTTACATTGCCCACTTAACCATATACATAGTTTTTTTTGCTTTGAAGAGCCAGTGTGGTTCCGTGTGTTTGTTCCTGCGCTTCAATTCTAATTGGAATCTGCAATAGCACTTCAAAATATAAATTGTGTTGATTTTTTGCACCTAAATTAAGTTGGCCGAGTTGCTCTAGTGCTTAAATTTGTCTGTCCCCTGCTTTTTACACCTAAACCGAAGCTGACATCAATGGGCATTACAGAATTATTTAAAAGCAAATCATTGCTGCTAAAAAATTAATGCACTTAAGACCTTAACTAATTATCCTAGGACATGAGCATCTGGGTATTCAAGTCCTCCTGCATTGGACTTGTTTGGCTAATTTCAAGGAAATGCTCACATTCAATGTGAAAGCATGAATTTTTTCTCTCTAATCTGAATTTCTCTTTAATTTTTTACCACAATTTAGCTTACTTGAACTAATTTGCATAACTCCATAGATTTCTGGAAAGCGGTTTTTCCTAACTCGAAAAAATGTTTTTATTTTTCCGAACATTTACACAACTCTATTAGCTCAAATCTAGTAGAGCTAGTGCATGTGACGTAGAAACAAAAAAACATAAATCAATAAATTAACTCCGATTTATTAATTATGAATAAATAATAATTTTCAATAAGAGCTATAAACCTTAAGCTATTTTTAACGTTACTTTTGTTAGAAGTTTTGAAAAAAAGTTTAAGTCCATTTTTAATTTCACGTTAAAGGTATAGAGAAAGAAGATTCGCAATGCGCAATGTTACTGCTTATAAAAAATAATACTTTTAAAATTAATTCTAATAGATATGTACACTAACAATACAAGAGACGACCAAGTTAGTCTAGTAATTTAGATTGTCCCCCCCCACTAGCCATACTGAGAACGTGGGTTCAATTCACCTGTCAGCCGCAAAATTGTTTCGACTATTTGAGCCGGCCTCAGAGGCTGAGGTTAGGTTTATGTTAACATAACCTTACCTTGTGTATCTTGTTACTTCTTGATTAGGCTGCACAATCACGGGACATGGAATTGATCCAAAAAATTTCCCAGTATTGTTTAACAATTCGGAAACTACGCTCATTTGCATAAATGCATTTTTGCAATTGCTAATCCTTCTTACCATATGAATACCTACTCCGTTAGATGTTGAGCAGTCACTATCCGGGGATGTCAAATTATGATGTCGTTTTTGTAACTGTATACAAATATTCACAAATTCATGCTGTATTGTTTTGCCTTATCATGATTTCTTGTTTTGATTAAGACGGAAGTGTGCACGAAGAGGGTAACGTGATGGAGAGATGGTAATACAAAAAGTTAGCTCCACTTAACACTACTAGAGTATGGCACCTTTTTTTCTAATCTCATTTGTAACCTCTTGTTAACGCCTTTCATTTAACACAAAAATTGATTCTTTACCCTTTAAGTGCCTTTTGTGGTCACTTAGAAACCGGATTTTGCCATCGAAACTGTAAATTCTTTTTTATTTATTTTATGAAAGTCTAGGAAAACTACTTATGTTACACAGCGTGGTTTGTCCTTTTCTTGAACTTCAACTTCAGAGAAAAGTGCATAAAAAAAGGGAAAGGAGCAATATTTGATATTCCGGCTTAGCGGCCGCGCAATATTTAAGAGAGTGGGTAGGGATAAGGTGGGAAGTATTTATGTGCATATGTGTATGTAAACGAAAATAGTCTTCAGAATTATCTTGAGACAATTGTAACGTATTTTTATATTATGTGCCTGTTCCGCTAAGTCACAACAATGTAGGCAAACAGAAAGTCAGAGAGAAGGCAATTTCTTAATGTTAGAGACGCGAATACAAAAAAAAAACTAGATCCGTGACGCTAGTATATTGATAATTTTTCTAATATAAAGGAAAACTTGGAGTTTATTGTTTTAATTTGAAAATTTTGTTGCTTGCGACATAACTCTCGAACAGAACATTACTGCACGACGGTTCTAAATTTGTGTGCCGCCTGTTCTCGAAATGCATTCGAAGTCAATGTTATTGCTCACAGCGTTTCTGCAGGCGCTGACAGTGCGAAGCGAGTTTACAATTCAATTTGGAAATGAGCATGGTACTTACGAATTCACGAAGATGCCGGATAACACTGACTGGGATGCACTAGAAGGTGCGAGTTGGTTTGTAAGATACGGTAAGTAGACGGGAATCCTAGTGAAATGCTCTTGTTTTACGCAATTCACCCATTCCACTTTTGGCATTTAATATAAGTAATTTTTCAGTATTTGTACTTGAGCTAACATTTTTCCTAATTCTGAATTAAAGCAACAGTCGTCGAAGCTATAAACATGAAATTCAAAGCGGGGGAGGAGGTGACACTAAAATTTGTAAGGATGGTTGACTAAAGTACTCTATTCAAGCAATTCGCTTCTATTCTGAACCGAATAGAAGTTAGAAGATTTCTGTTTAAAATTTTGAAATTTTATTGATCAAATAGGGGTTTAAAGGGTCCGAAAAGGTCATGAAACGTGAGCAGGGGGCTCATACGTACATACGAAACAATGCTCCTGGAGGAACTATCGGTAATTCTTGAAAACGTATACACTGGTTTCCGTGCGAGCCGTTTACAAAACTGTTTTTTTTAAAGACGGCATTGTAGAAGCAGAAGAAGAGCTGGGACTGTCTTCAGATTTTAAAAATGCCACGAACTTTGTGAAGCCCATTCATAACTCCGTTGTTAATGGGAGTTCTCTAGTATTTATAATGAAACGTCAAGGCGAAACCCTATATTCTATCTACAACAATGGTCATGTCTTTGATGAGGAGGAGGCACTATCAATACACACCAAACTGGTAAATTAAAAACAAAATTAAAAGCATACCGATAAGGCAGTTGCCATCGGTAAGCCTTTTCAGTTAAAAATTTCCCGCTTTTTTGCTTGTTCATGTGACACATTGCAACTATTGTCACTCGGCTCGATTACAAAAGAAAACCGAAAACACAAAAAATTGAAATTGAGTAGTAAAATAGGTAAAGTAGTTGAAATTTTTGAAAGTCCTGACTCAAAATTAAAAAAAAAGGTTTATTTCTAGATTTAACTTTACACATTTCACGTTTCAAAACGTTTGGAGAAATTTGTTCACTCAAAGATCCAAACTAATGCAAAGTTTTTTTTCTAATATTTTGTGTTGACTGAATTCCTTATAAAAAAAGGAGGACCATCGTGTGAATAATACATTTTGTTTTTGCTACAAACCGTTTCTAAAATCTAGAATTTGTTTTTGACTTTTGAGTCGGGACTTTTTTTGTAATTTTTTTTTGGTAGCTACAATAGACAAGCCACTGACCGTAGGAATTTCATAGTTATGGTTTAATTACCCTTCAAAAATTTAGTAGAAATTCAACTGAATTTTAGTTAGTTGTTATAAGATATTAATTTCTTTGGTTAGGGTTGAAATTAGTTGATTTGGATTTGCCAAAGAAGATGTTACTGCTGTGATGGCAAAAACGGCCAACATTTTTTTTTTATTTTATAGATGGCAATTCTTGGACGGTTGAGAGACATAAAATTTGTACACGGAGACATAAATCCAGAAACTATTGTTTTAGTGAGGAGAGATGACCTCAAAGACCCAATTTGCTTGGTGGATCTTGGATTTGCTGTTTACGAGGGTTCAGATGTTGGTTGTGTAGGGAGTGAGCGATATGACAACCCTGCTCAAGTGCTTGCCAACCGTAAGTTAAGCATTAAATATTAAGCAGCGTCAGCTACATTATGTTTTATTTGTGTCCGTTTGTCCGTCCGAGTAGCACGATTAAGAACATCAAATATGTTTACGGATATGAGTTCCTTAATAACTGGCCCAACACAAGTTTAAGTTTGTTTTTGTGTGACCCCCTTTGAGGTCAAAGGTCAAGAGTATCATTTTATGGCAACAGGAAAAATGACCCCGACAAATGTTGCTATTTCTTCTTGTATTAAATACTTTTCTTTCTAGCCTCTCAATGACTAAGAAAAAAGTCTTTGTTTGACCAGACCATTCTTTTAAAGTAATTTTAGAAGACTTTGTTTTTTTATCAAAATACATGTGTACTTTAACAGGCAGAGCAACTTATGAAGACTGTGTCATTAGCGGAGCTTATGCTGTTACACTACTCTTTGCAAGGTACCTACCGTGGTTTGAAATAATTGAACATGCCAAAGAACGTTTCCGTAGAAATATGACATTAATGTCGAAGATAGAATTCAATGCAAATCCTTTTGGAACATATCCTCCCGAAAGCATAGTGCACTCAGCGCCAAGTAAGTAAAACAAATACTTGCGTCTCCCAAAATCTAAACGATAATAACCACAACACAAATTACAAAAGTTAATTTTTCTTCTTTAGAATTTGTAAAGGCTGTAAAACAGACTATTCAAGATGCTATTGCCAACGAACCGAAAAAGGAAGAAGTTTCCAAATTCTACGCTGATCGGAAGGATTGGACGGAAACATGGAAAGCATAAAGAAAGCAGACAAGCTTCGAGCAGCAAGCAACATATAGATTGTATTTGCAATAAATAATGTCTGCATTCTAATTGTTGTTTGGCTCCGGGTATTAAATATTGTCAAAAATTAATTTGAAGTTACTAGTAAATGAGAGGGTCGAATGTTCTTATGGCCGCATTTTATGTTCACATAAAGTACGTACAAGTACGACATAAAAACAAAGTAGCTTAGGAAATGAGAAGTCGGATACGGATTTTCGGCGCACTTTTTGCCAATGCATATCATCAAGACAAGTTTGAGTAACTCAAGATGGTTAGTCTTGTATTGCGATAGGTGGACTATTGTTATTGTGGGAAGCTGTTAGCAAAAACACATGATTGCAGTTGGTCACTCACCATTATTTGTTTTTTCTGTTTGTGGCGGTATATTCCTAATAGGCAATAGGAGTTATCTGCTTAGAAATTCCAGTTGGATTGTAGAAAATACGTCCAAATTTTACAGAGAGAAGGGAGCATGCCATCTGGCGGTTATAAAGTTTAAAATAATAGCTCGCTTTGAAATATATGAAACGCATTTTAAATGAAATAAATCAATTTTAACAAAAGATGGAGCGTAAATACGAAATATGTTAAAAACGACACATCTATCTCATACGTCACTTTTAGTTGGCGCTAATTTTTGATGAATAGTTAACTCTAAAATTGCCAGCTAATAATCTTTGTGTTTAAAGCCAAACTTTGTATTTCATTTCATAGAATTGAAACGCGCAATGATAAATCAAAAAATAAACAATCGACCTTTGCTCAAAGCCATACAGATTATGCATCCGCTGACCGTAAGGTTGTAGCGTTTGGCCCATAATTAACTCCCAAATAAAAAGAATTGTTTCACAATATTAGAATTTGCAACTACCACAATTTAGAAGCATTTTTTGAAACAACCCAACCATATTTACGGTCATAACCTGCTATATTTGAACAAAACGGCAAGAGATAGCTTACAAGTTGGCCACAAACTAAATAAAGTTGTATACAATAATTATTAATAACACCTTTAATACTTACTTCTCCAGAGTCATCCTTACTCTTATATTATTATGCTGCATGATAAATTCCTGTTGGATTTGTTGCTTGATAAGAAAGTCTAATCAATTTCTTATCGTTGCACATTTGCAGTTGCAAATTGTAGTTGCAAAAAGTCTTTTGAATTTGTGGCAATTCCGTGGCCATAAGCCACCAACGCCACGTCTCTCCAGCACACCTCCACGGCGCATCTCCAGGACAATCCCCCAGGATTTCCCCTCCTTCTTCCAACTTCTCCTGGATTCAGCCAAGTCCCCATTTTCCTTAACATTAGCCCTAATTCTAGTACCCTAATTCTAATTGTCCTAAATCTACAAATAACCTAAGCCTACAAACTACACTACATATACAATAACTACAATGGTATACTAATTATATTCCTATTCGAATATTTACAAGGCCATTTACAATAAAAACATTTTGGTTTAAAATTGGTTTGGTTTTTGGTTTTGGTTTTGTCGTCATTTTTTGCCATATTCCTCCTTTTCTTTTAGAGGATCACTCTCCTCAAGCTGAAAGAGGCCGTTTAACGTATTAAATTATAATTATAAAAGAAAAGGAAAAGGCACGTTATTTGACATTCCCGCAGAGCGGATGGTCAACACGTAAAGTAAATGGGTAGGAAAATGGTAGATGAGGGGCTCATTAGCATCGATGTTGTCATCAAGCGGGCAGAACAGACTATTCGTAACATTCCGCTGTTTTACGGACCTAGTCCACAAAAGGAGGACACCAACCTGAAATCAGGTACGGCCGTAGCTTTCGCCTGATAAGCGCAGGTGACTCTATGCAAATGAGGGCAGTCTTTAGGATTCCCTTAACACTGTTGGGAAACCTTATCAGGTCATTTCCATATCCTCTGTCTGTGTATGCCTCCGTTCTTCTCATGACGGCTAGTGAAGAGAGACTGAAGCTCCAACCACTAGGCCACCACCACCAACTTGAATTACATTATTTTAACTAACTGAGATTTTGATCATCTAAAGATTGATATATATTAGAATTCCCTAAAATTTCTTTTCACACAATTTATGACATTGTCTCGACTTTTGAAATCGCGTCTTAAACTCTGTGTCTTGCACTACTTCGGGACATGCGAGTTGGTTTGGTTGTAATAAGCGTTTGTCTTGGTTTCAAATACCCAATCAGCGGCAAAAAAAAGTTTTTGCTATTCGTTTTCCTTGCCTAGCCTCTGACAATGGAAATTAGGCCACAGAGTCAGAGGATTTGCAAATTATCCTTAAAAGTATATCAGTAGTATTGTGTAAATTTTGAAGGTTACTCTCATTTGCATTACCATATTTTTTAAATTTTAAGGCAGGACAGCAAATTGAAACAACTAAAAAAATGGTGCGTTACCGAGTAAGCCTCAATTGGTAGGAAATCAGGTTGATCATATTAGCATTCAGCTTTGTAACAATAAAACAAAATGGCTACAAGGTGAATCCTGTAAACTTATTATAATCTTGCACGCTTACTTCTGGAAAACTAATTACTTGAAGAAGGCGCAGTTTACAATATTTATAATATGATGTCTGGACGGGAATATGCGGAATACTGCGGAATACACGCTGTTGCCTTTGGAAGAAGGTTCCGTAGAAACGCGGAAAGCTGGGCACGCATTTATACGATTTGGTAAGGCAAAAAAGTAGTGAAATAAGTTGAAACAAACAAAATTTAATATAGTAATAACTTTAACAATCGAATAAGTTTCATTTACTTTTACAGTAACCTTGTGTATAGTTGGTTGTGTGAACAAATAAAAACTGTACTTTTATTTGTTTACTGTTGTTATACAGAAACAGCACAGTTAATATGCAATAGTTAATTGACAATTAGTAGACTTATTTTAACCATTCCACAAATGTAATGCACTCTTACAAAATACCGTTTTTAAAGTTGAATTTTTTTTAATGTGTCTTATTAATTAATTATTTAATTTTATTGTAGCACAAGTTGAAAGAAGTCCATCGACGTTCATATTTAAGAATGGAGACAAAGTTGCCTTGAAAATTGTAAGCATTGGGACTTTATTTTGTTAATTGCAAACAATTTGAGTTGTAACTTTAACTGTAATTTTAATTGTACGGCACAACAAACATTACAAAGTTGCATTATTATTGTTTAATAAACCAGGGCTTTGTGGCCAACGAGAAAGAAATGCGACGTGAGCAAAAGGCCTATGACTACATTCGAGAGAGAGCTGAGGGAGGAAAAATAGGTTTGTTAACGTGTTGCTTAACTCTCCTCTACAATGAGATTGGTTTTGTTATTATTAATTATTATATATTTATTAATATTTACTTTATGATTATTTATTCAATTATTTCACACTTTGCTTATTGTGTTATTCTGCTTCACTTTTAGACGGCGTTGTGAAGACGGAAATGTTGTTAGGAACGTGTGTGGATTTAGGAGAAGATGAAAAAAAAAGATGAAAAAGAAGAAGATGAAAAAGAAAATGGTGAAAAAGAAAAAGGTGAAAAAGAAAAAGATGAAAAAGAAAAAAATGAAAACGATGAAGAGGAAAATTTAGTCTTTCTAGAAGCCATGAAAGTACAACGCAAATATTTTATAGTAATTATGGAGCCCTTAGGCAAGAACTTGGCTACAATGTGCAAAGATTCAAAGCGGTTTACGCAAGCAGAAATGGAAACAATTCACGATAACCTGGTACGTTTACATACAATTTTTGGAACCAAAGCTATCAATGCTGTTAACTTATATTACGTTTACGTTAAGTTTTGTTGCTAATGTGAAACAGCTTTTGTTTACAATTTAAAAATTTAAGCTAAAAAATTTTTAGATTTCGTATGTAAAAAAAAACACGTAATCAAAAATTTTCAATCACTCTTTTATTTCACTGTTTTCTGCCCTACAAACCACTGATACCAATTCCAACAAGTCTGTTCTATGACATGAGGATCTTAAATTCTCGGACCTTCTGTCATAGGTCGGGCTTTTTTTTTAATAAGTCTTATTTGCACACACTTTGTAAACAGAATGAGAAGCCGCTGGGTAGCACAATTTTGTCCCTCTATTTCACTAAACTAGAATTAACACTCCTTGAAGTATTTGAAATTAAAGCGTTGACCATCTCTGAATGAAGGGAGGGTGAGTTTTGGTACGACTGGATAAGAATTTTTTTCTACTAAAAAAACACAGCTATCTTCTAAACCAACCTAAAACAACTATATGTAATATGCTGTATCAGTTGCACATTCTGCTATTCATAAGTAGAGTTTAACTGCAAACACTGCCGATTTTAAAAACATTAAGCTTGCGAGTTCAGAAAAACAGAGTGCTCGAATAGGACGCATAAGATCACCATAGAATGCTTAATTCAACTTTATCCCCTAAACTTATCACTCACTTATCATTGTAGAGCGGCACTATAGAGGAATTGAAGAGGATCCATTTGAGTCATGGAGATTTGAGTCCGCAGAACATCCTACTGACAAAAAGCAATAATGTTGCAGACGGAGTTAAGTTGGTTGGTTTTGGATTAGCTATTTTTGATTGGTCTGACAAGAAAGATTGCGGAGGAGCTCTCCCCTTTATCAATCCAGTTCAACAAATTGTAAATCGTAAGTTGTTTCTAATAGCTGTTTACAAGTAGCTTTAGCTGCTGGGACAAGAAAATGTTTCCTAAAAGGTACTAGATTAGGTTTATGTACAGGAAAAAAAGCTTTATTTGACATTCCCCGCTTAGCGGCAGGTCAACATGTAAGGGAGTGGGTAGGAATAGAGTAGGAAGCACTCATTTTGTGGCTTACCGGGTAATCAAATTCCCGTTCCCAGGCTTTCTAGTGAAGAGAGACAGAAACTCTTAACCACTAGGCCAACTATATCATAACATTAGCAATTTTATTGCACAGGACCAGCCACACTCGTTGACATGGATGTGAACTTCGTGTATACGATCACGTTTGTTGGGACCGGATATCTTCCATGGTATATTTATTACACGGATTCTCTTCTTCCCGAGGGAAATCAAGCACATGACTTGCACATCGAAAGGATGCTGGTAGATAAGGGCGATTTTAATAGGCGTCCGTTCGTATCGTTTCCCGAAGAAATTCCGAAACTCTCGAAATGTAAAGTTTTAATTTTTGTTATTTTATATACAAATATTATTCTTTTTACTACTTTGACTCATTACTTTGATTTAGCGCTTAAGGGCAAACTCATTTCAAGAATTAATTACGCATTGGATCATGAATTCGCAAACATTGAACCTGATTTAAACCATTGCAAGTCCAAGATAGCAAAAAGTGACAAAAGTAAAAAATGACAATAATTAATGTCATTTAGACGCTGTTTGCTTATACATTATAAACAAATATGTGTTACACTTATAATGGCATTTGATTAAATAAAAAAGCATCATTATCGGTTACAATTTAAAACCTTATGTTACTACAATATTTTTTTGCAAGTCGTCATTGTTGAGAATTTTGCCAATAATTTTGTAAGATCATGCTTCCATTTAGATTATATAAGCAATCCTGGCCTTGAAAAGACTAGGATAAACTTTATTTATTTCTTGTGAACTTTGCAAACAAAATATGTTACTTACAACTTTTCTTGAAAAATAACTTGCTTCGAAGTCGCTTGGCATCTAACACTTGCTCGGCACTTGCTGGGTAGCAGCTTTCCGTGGTAGCAGTAGTCCAGTGGTCATTATAAATGACGTGTGAAGTAAATATAGACTCCAAATTAAAAACAAATTAAAAATTTTGAAGTTGAAAATTTTCGATGCTGGTTTGGGAAAACCAGTTTTAACATTTATTCCTAAAATTATAATTGCGCATGAAATTGCATGAGCTCACGATGAATCGTAAGTTTTTTATTTTAAATTGAAGTAATACAACGGTTCTTACAAAATCACAAATTGTTGGAAACTTACGTAACTAAGAAGCGTAGTGTACTAATACAAACAAATTTTACAAAAAGATCAACATGTGCACTAACTAAAAAGTAGAATAATAAACAAATTATTAAAACTTTGCATTGAAAAAAAATGCACAATTGATTTGCCCCTACAAAAACAATAGGTGAAGTTTCGGAATTGAAATTTTAGAACCTCCAAAACTGTAATAGTTGCTAAAACGCTTCCAAAGATGCCAATTGAATTTGTAACTGCATCGCAGAAAAAATAGCGTTAAATTTTATTCCGGTAGTTTGAGTACATTTTCAAAGTACATGAAATAGATTAGTACAAACAAAACCAAACTGCCCCTTGCCTATTTGTACATAAGTTTGTTACAAAAAAAAATGTGTTATGCTTAAGACACAAGCCAATTTTTTGTTCAGATTTGTTAAGCTCCGTACGCCATTACGGGTACAAACTATTCACTCATAGTAAGTGCAAAAAGCAACCCATCAAGACCTCTTGTAGTGCTTTGCTGCCAAAGCACAAAAATACTCACGAGATTTTACACGCAAATTGTTAGTGTTTGCAGGGTCCCACCTTACCAATATTTTCAAAATTTGAAACCAAAATTCCAATTTGTATAGAATTGTCGTAAACAAATTAAAGTAAAAAAACAAGTAACTGTCCGCATATAGTTTAGAGGTAGTAATGGCCCTATAGGCCGTTCTTGCTTGGTAGGTCTCGAACGATTTAAAATTAAAAAGTAATTTCAAAATCCCTGTGTCCTTACGAGTTGGAAACTCGCCCCTATAGGGCTTCATGGACCGTGTAGCTATTATTTGCTTCTTTGTATGCTTTACAGCTAAAAATTATGACGATGCTTATTTAGGAGAATACAACTAAAACGTTCAAAATCAATTTCAGTCCCCGAAGTCTAAAAAAATACTTTAAACATTAACATTTAGTTCTTTTTGTATATATTAACAATTTCACCGCGTTATACTTTGCTTAGAAGTAAACGAACTACCTATAATATTTCACTTATGAATAAACGAGTTACAATTAGATCGGGAAATAGCAAAAATGCTTTATTTATTATTAAAGACCCAAACGTTTAAACGTTTAGGTTAAACGTTTGGCCGATTAAGTTAGCTTAGTTCTTTGATTAAATTACTTAAGTATGCACTAATAGTGTCCTTCGACAATTGCGACCTTGTTTTTAAACACGCTAGAACTATCTCTAATTATCTACATCTCTCCTACACTCTTTCACATTCTGAAGTTATTTCAAGGTGGTAACTTAAATAATAATATCGCAAATAAAATAACTAAAATACAGCGGCCAAGATGGATAGTAAACTAAAAAATTATTTACTTATATTGCCTACTTTTGCTATGGCAGTTGCCACTTCGCCCAGTTTTCTTAGTATAAATCGTATGATTTCAGGCTTTGAATTTTGCAACATAAATATATTCATGTTTGATGCAGAAGTGCTGGAGGCATGTATGTATGTATGTTAGAGGAGGGGAGGTGCTAGTTATGGATTAACTAACCCCATCCACACCGCTCAGACCACAGACGGGCCCATTGCAGTAACTCCTGTACACCGATTTGCTGTACTGGTTTATTGTTCTAATTGAAATCTTTTAGAGCCT
>JAQFYP010001883.1:0-14126 GCA_034694865.1 Bilobella braunerae | reverse complement strand
AATCAAATTTAGGATCAACACAAACTTAATAAAATCTATTGTGTGGAAGGTTATGAAAATGGGAGTTTCAGTATGGACAAAATAATAAGACCAAAGGAATCGATTATAGTCATATCGACCTGAACAGTTTAAATAACTTTTACATAACTCGTTTCCTGAAGGTGTCATTTTATATAAACAGTTATAAACTCTTGTGCAACTAAGCCAACTCATGAAGAAAAATTATTTTACGTGAATCAGGTTTCCTATAAAGATGTTAAAGAAGCATGGAAAAATACGAAGCATAAGAAATCTTGTGTTGAAATATTAGGTGTCAGTAAGATGATGGTTAATATCTTAATCAAATTTCCGAGTTTTGTAAACGCACTGGTTGACTTTTGTAATACTAGTTTCTTGACAGGTGTTCTACCTCAATTGTTAAAGGAAACCAAAATTTGTCCCCTTCCTAAGCACAACAACCCAACAAAACTCAACGATTTGAGACCTATTGTAATTTCGAATTTTATACTTGTAATGCTTGAAAAGTTGTATGCATTGAAAGTTATTGAACACGTTGCTAAAACTGATGTTTTGACTAATATCAATTTGGCTGCATGAAGGACTATTCTACTGAACATGCGTTAATCACCACTGCTGATAATATAAAAAGAGGAATTGATAGAGGGAAAATGTGTGTTTTAGTATCTATTGATCTTAAAAATGCATTTCCAAGTGTCAATAGAGAAAAGCGAGAAAACCTACTTTCAAACTTGAGAGATAATTTCAGCATTTCAGATTTTTGGTTACGTGATTATTTTCAAAATAGATAATCAATTTGTTCCGTTTTGTAATTCGGAGCTTAAATCGAACCTAATTCCGTGCGTAACAGGAGTCATTCAAGGAAGTGTTTTGGGACCTTTAATTTTTATCTATTTTATTAATGACCTTGAATCCGGGCTAGAATTTTCAAATTTTTGTAGAAGATACTAACCTAATTTTTGTGGGAGAGTGGGATAAGAAAGCAGATCTAACTGTAAAAGTCAATATTGAAATGGCAAGTATTCTTAACTGGATTACTGTAAATGAGTTAATGATAAACACGGATAAAACCAAAGTATTTGCTTTTGGTTGAAAAATAGATCGGGACAGATTTGGTACTTTTCCTTTGATAATGGGCAATAGTGTTATCGAATTGAGTGAAAATTTGAAATGTTTGGAGCTAATTATTGAAAGCGATCTTGAATGGGATTTGCAAATTAATTTTATAAAATTCCTGAGTTCCTTGATGTGAAAAACAGGAAGTTGATTATGGAAGCAACTATCTACGACTTGTTGACGATAGCCTTGCTAAATGTCAAATAAGCAAATCAAAAAAAAATTATGGAAGCAACGGTTGGTTCAGTGATTCAACACTTGATAAAATTATGAGAAACTACTATTAAAAACAAAAAAAGAATGACAAATTTATCAGAAAATTGGATAAGATTTGTATTTGGAAAATCAAAATATGAGTCTATATCTAGTGAGATAACTGTAGATTTGCAACGGCTGTTAGCAAAATATTCCTATGAATATAAAGTGTTATGTACTACTTATATGCTTACAAAACAATGTAGAAATGGTGTCCTTACAATTTACTACCAAGCAGTATCTGATAAACACAACTATCCTACAAGTAACTCTAGAATAAACAAACTGAGTTCTGATTCTCATCAAATAGGCAAATATGGATTTGCAACATTTCAGAATTGATCAATTCAGTTTTGGAACTGGATGGATAATGAAATAACTAGTTTAATTAATTATGAAAAGTTCAAAACAGCAGTAAAGTATAAACTACTGGGAAGGCAGCGTGAAGAAATGTTATTAAGATGATTCGATACTTACTTTAGTATAATGTTGAGTTTAAAAAAATGGACAAACAAGCAAACAAAAACATTAAAAAAATAATTGTGAATTATTATGATCGGTTTTAGAAATGTGAGTTAAGAATAGGTCAAGATTTGTGAGTTAAGAATAGGTTAAGATATGTGAGCCAAGAATAGGTTAAGATATGTGAGCCAAGAATAGGTTAAGATATGTGAGTTAAGAATAGGTGAAGATATAGAAGTTAAGTTAATGTTAAGCGAGGGTTAACATAGGGTTAATATAAGGGTTAACATGTAATATTTTAAATTGATATATTTAAAAAAAACACGTCTCAAAAATGTTTTTTTTTCGGCATCAATCTGAATTTGTTTTATCCCTAAAATCACAACCCAGGACAATTAACCTAATTAATTAGTTTAGCATAGATATCCTGTATCCTTGAAAGCGGAGATTTAACAGCTAATACCTAAACCTAGAGCAGAGTACACACAAGAATCATTTTGAACTAGATTTACGGAATATTGAATGTAAAAAGTTGTACTTTCAATTTCAAATAGGAATTAGATAATTTTTAATTTTCCTTTAATAATTTATTCCAAATTATTATAGCAATTTTGATCCCTTACAATTACATGTTCAAATGGAAGACACGGAGTTATTGATATTCCTGTGTTAGTTTCTTCTGTTTCCTTCAAACTCCTTAAAATAATAAAAA
Source organism: Bilobella braunerae (assembly GCA_034694865.1). Classification (NCBI taxonomy): domain Eukaryota; kingdom Metazoa; phylum Arthropoda; class Collembola; order Poduromorpha; family Neanuridae; genus Bilobella; species Bilobella braunerae. The sequence goes on along the minus strand of JAQFYP010001883.1, from coordinate 11,563 downwards.
CTGATTACCATTGAAATTGTGACATAAAAGTATCAAAAATAAGCTTTCTGAAATTACATATAATACTACAATATTTTATTTTCTACATTATATGATTGATTACAAAAACATTATAGAAACGAATGAATTAAATAACATGTAAATTATACCATACATTAACTCATTTGAGTTTGTTATTTACAATTCACAGAGCTCAATTTTAGTTTATCACGGTAAAAAAAATCTCAGAAAGAGACACTCTATAACATTATACAACAAAAACGAGCACAATTTGAATTTTGAGTTATGAAACTGTGTGTATAAAAGTACTATCAATGTTCGATACTTTCACAGTTGCTCAAAACTTTTCAAAATGAAAATCCTTCAGTTGGCCACTCTAGCTTTTCTTATTCTCTATCTGACTCTGGTTGCGTGTAGAGCAGCACCGAGTACCGATTGTTTAAGTACAAGTGGATGTTTAAACCATGTTATAACAATTGTTACCAAATAAAGAAAACCTAGCTTTTTAAAACACACTTTTGTTCGCTGAGTCTCATACTAAATTACTACAGTTGAAAGTGTATTATTTATTCCATAATTTCGACGCCTTCGGAGTAAAGGTTTTTAACTACAAGGGGAAGGCATTGTTTGAAATAGTTTTGCCGACACATTATTTTACCATTACTAGTGTACATTACTGTAAGTGACCGAATTGCAAAAGTTAGAAACAAGTATTTCAGCAACTAGCACACCAGCTGCACTACTGCTAACTACGAATAATTACAAATGTTTTGCACTACGAGGAAAGTAAAGTACTAAAAAAAACTCTAGGACGTGTAATTGGAACCAATTCAGCAAATATCTTAAGAAATAGATTGAAAGATTATTTGCAATTTCATTTAAATTTTCAAAGTAGGATTTTTAAAATAGATATTTCCGCTGTTTTCAAACCTACTTCTACATAATTATTGCTTACAATCAGAACTAAATTGTCTATTTATTAACATCAAATTATGTATTTACCTACTATACTCATCGCCAATTCATTTTGTGAAATATGATTGGAGCACTAAATTAAACTTCAAGATTAACTTTTACATTAATGGGTGAATGGAATAAAAAATTCGATGAAATAATTCATCGAGGAGCATATTAAACATCTGCGTCATGTTCACATGTTCTGAAATTTATAATTTTACATCTTTCAGTTTACTTTAAACGCACAAAGCATCAAAGCATGCGGCACTGGACGTTTTATAATTAGGTCAGAAATGTCTCAATATTTTGAAATGTTTGAACTCAAAAATGATAATTGCGTTTCAGAAAGTTTCGTAAAAGTTTTAATAAAGAAAAATATCTAAGCTACATTAAAACTAACACACACTGCCAAAACGTGTATCAGTTTCTACAGTGCCAGTGTACTTAATGTAAAAGTTACATTGTACAAATAGAATTAGGCAATTTTTTTAAAAAAAATTTATTCAAACTTAAATAGCAATTTTGTTAACTAGAAATACTATGTTGAACACCACTATTGAACTTGTAATCGACAGACTTGTATCAATTTTTCTCGTTTTCGTGAATCTCCTAAATATAGTGTTTGTAATGATGAGATCGTGACATAAATGCATCAACACAACCATTGAAAAAGTCACGTAAAATTTTCTAAATTTGGCTTGTCGTAATTGATAATGACAGAAATGTTGAAATGAATGAGTTGAATAACGTTCACATGAATTCAGTTGAATTAGATACCTATTTTTGATTCGTAAAACTCGATTTTAGACACGAAAACAAAAAAAACAGGTTAACATTACTAAAGTATGCATATGAGTCCAGCCTTCTGGAGTTTTTAAGTATAAGGAAATACGTGTTGCCTTGAACTTAACCTTACTCGATTTGTTTATTTTAATCGCAAGGTTTAAATACCTGATACCTTATAAACTAATATATTAAACACATGCTTATATTTTAAGTTCGCCTTAGGAAACAATATCAGGAAATTTACTTGTTGATTATACTTTACTAGATTTTCTTCAAAAGTTTGGCTTATATTTTTGCTAAATACTTTTGAAAAATAATATCGTTAATAATGTTGTTTTTTTAATTGAAAAATTTTCGGTAGAAAAACTTTGCTCATACCATAAATTTATATTTTAGTAATTTTAAGTTCCTTCATTTTTTTTTTCAACAAAATACAAATTTTGACTAAGAGCAATATCGTCACCAAACTCACGAACCCGATAGCGAGTACTCTAAAGTTTTTACAACGTTTTTTTTAATTCTTAAGTAGTTGTGTAGAACTGCACTCCTTCAAGGTAAACTAATGCTAGGAAGCAAATGTTTCTAACACTGTTAACTTCCCTGTGAAAAAAAAACACCTGTTGAAACGAAAATGTTCCAAATTCGATTCCTTGAAGCAGTACCGCGCCAAACTTTTTAGCGAAACCGAACTAGATGAACAGCCAAATATGTTTAAAAATAGCTAAAAATAGAGTAAAGTAAATATCCTCGCTGAATATTGCATAACTTACTTAGATTGTGACATAAATACATCAACAAAACGGTAAAACTAGACTAGACAAGACTAGACTAGACAAGACTAGAAGATATTTAAAAGAAAATGTTGAAATGAATGAATTGAATAGCGTGTACATTAAATCATTTAGAAACTAAATTTTCAAAAACATTATCAAACTCGCACTTTCTATTTATCAAATTCCCAGAATCTTCTTTTGAACAGGCAAGAGAAGACACTTTTGAAGTAAACTTTCTATTATATAATTAACAAATTTCATTTTAAGCTTTTAAAACTTTTGACAATAGACTGTTGACACGCTCTTGTCTCAGGAACTCTCTCTTTCACATCTCAACCAAGACCCTTGCTAATTACCTCCTTCCTGCCCTAGGAAGGGTGTTTTTACTTTGATAAGGATAATTTCTATAATATCCCGGTATTCTTTATTGCGCCACACAACACCAGAATTGTTAATTTGTTTAAAAAGTCTAATTTAACACCTAACTCGCTCGACGTTAAAATGTATACTATGAGTAAGGGAGAACCTAACCTAAGCTAACTAATCTAAAACCTAAACGGGAAAGTTGATTCATTTCTCGCCGGTTTCGATCGTTTTATTCTTGCTGCCCTCTGTATTTTGTGAGTAATATGGTAATATTACCAATTAAGAAACTTGGGAAAATTAGAGACTAGTAAATTTGAATCGACAAATATTTTAATATTTTTGGGCGTCTAAACATTGGCTTCTACTAACATTCAAACCTACCTTCTATTAAAGAATTAGGCAGCTAATGCCCTATTGTGTTTGCCACGAGTTGCAAATTACTTTACTCTTTTTTAAAACTTTTAAAATTTAAGAACATGCACACATTTTTTTCTCTTGAACTAAATAATAAATTATAATTGAAATACTGGCCTTCTTTTAGTTGTGCTTGAGACAATTTTTGAAAACACAATCATTATCGTTTATTTATGAATTAGTCAGTCAGCGAATGGATAAGGTAAAATTATGAAGTACACAAAAATCATTCTTACGGTGGTTACAACCTACGCGAATTGTATTTTGTCGTTCAAAATAAAAGGTTTTGAAGAGTTAATTCAAGCTTTTGACAACTGTTCTATAACTGTTCAAGCGTTTGGTCAAGATTTTGAACTCGAAGCTCTTTTAACACCAGTGGCGTTATATCGTACACTTAGCGGAATTGTAGAGATAAGTGAAAAGAACCAAGGCCCAATATCACTCCGCTTGAAATGTGTTGCCTTCTTCTTAGTGCTAAGGCCGGAAAAAACATTTACATTGAAACTGTTAGAGTTTTGGAAGAAGTGGGCACCAATTGAAATACGGAAAATAATTTACGAAGGAACTTATCGCAAAACATACAGTGTTCCGCATACTTTTCTAATTTTCTACTTTGAGTCTGTTCAGCTACAACCAGTATTTTGCATCAAACAATTGCAAGTGGCTACAATCGTTGGCATACTTCTAGGACGACGGCAAAAATCAAAAGACCTAAAAATTATAAATGCACTGTACTTCTCCTACCAGAGCGCATCCTCAAATCACCATAACACACATGAGTATTATTTTGTGAACACTTCAACCTCAATTAAACCAGCAACTTTCCGAGCAAGTCTCAATCACGTGGTGGGAACTGGCTCAACAAACCTATTTTTTAACCCCTATTGGTTTGAATTGTATAAAAATTTAAAGAAACCTCAAACCAAAAATGTTGTTAAATGTTACAAATTTTCATCAATACTTACACACTTTATGGGTAACATCGATTGTAACGCAGTCGTTTCACCTTCATTATTCTACGAATATCCGATTATGAATATAATTTTTCACACAATGGACTACAATACTACTCAAAATTTAGCAGGAAATTATTTATTTATACCAAAATATATACCTTATCTTCATTTTACGTCAACCAGAAAGTTTACAGATTTTCTTAATCAAATTGAATCCACTTACGTCCTTACCGGAACAAAATACTTCAACTTCTTGACCTGTTTTGGTTCTTATGGAAAGGTATCGTTTGAACTATATGTAAAACCGTACAATAGATTCAGTTGGATTGCAATCGTTTGCTCAATTGTGTTGATGTCAGTTGCCTATAACATTTTGCAACAAAGAATTTATAAGGTTAGGTGGAATTTGAAGATAATCTTAGTAGCTGTAGTATCTAAAATAATTTTTGTGCTATTGTCTTGGTTGGAACATGGTGTAAAAATGCCACTCTTGAACACGGGATCAGCAAGACGTTTTTATGTAACAAAAAAATTACTAAATATTTGCGTTTTAAAATGGGTATTGTTAGGAATTGTTATAACTGGAAGTTATAAAGGATTAGTTGTGTCGGATCTGACCCTGCCAACATCAATGCTTAGTAACATCACAAACTTTTGGGATATAAAAGGATTCCAACTATTTACTATATCATCACGTGATATTTGCTCCAGCAAAGTATGCACTAGTAATTTGGGATGTCAAGTCGGCACAAAACTGTACATGGCAATTAACGAAGAAGCAAATGTTTACTATAATACGAGTCGGCATGACCTCTACGAAACGATTCTACAAATGCAGAAATCAGTTTTCAGTTGTGGCACTGATGTTTTTGATGCAGTTTTAGAGTTCAAAGAAAAGTCAAAGAATTGCAGTCAAATGGCCTTCGTACATACATCTAACATAGTAGAATTGGGGAGAGAGTTTTTAAATGAAGGTATGATATCTTGTCCTTACAAAGTCGCCCAGAAGCCATGGTTACCTGAAACACTATATTGGTCAATTCCAACTAAATCTGGAGATTGGGTAAAAAAGAAGTTGAGTCAATTAGTTGATGCAGGAATTGAAAGTTTTTGGCGAAACATTCAGGAGTTCTTAGAATATAGACAATTTATGACACCTCTTTCAAAAGTATCTGGAAACTATTTGTATGCACTCAAGCTTGATGGAAATATTATGACTGCCTTTTATATTTTACTTGTCGGGAGCATTGTCTGCACCTTGGAGTTTTTCATCGAATGTTATTTACCACTACTTTCTCAATGTCGAAGTATACAATCCGTCAAAGTTGAGTAGCAAAGTATTTTGTTACTATAATTATAGTCTAACTTTGTTATTGTAGTGTTTTTATTTAAACTTCTAGTTATTTATTCATTTAGTGTTATTGATGTATAACGAACCCTGGATCAACATCTTAACAATATTGCACTATTGTACATTATTTTATTAGTAAGAACAAAGTAGGAAATAAATGGAAAATGATATTGTAACAGCTAAATTTGCTTAAGTCAATAAAATTCTAAGTAGCTCGACGGCTAATGGTGAAAACAATTTATGGCTCTCGCAACATAAGGGCAAACGGGAAAATCAATAAAACAATATTTTCGTTACCAGGCGCATTATTTATTTCGAAATGGGCGGTTGCACAAGAGTTCAGCGCAAGCGTCTGATTCTGCGCGATTTAGTCACAAAATCTAACTCACTAGGCTCATTTCTCATTCCTTCTTACGGTTTAAATTTAATCAAAACAAAAACTGCTTTTTTTTCTTGGTCTTTGACATTTGCCTATGGCCTGGTCAACGTGCTTGCGCTTGTGCTAAATGAGTGGGGGAGGATGGTATGAGCCTGTGAGTTGATTTGGAAGTTCCGAGGATTGAGGCTGAAAGCTTTCTGCTCAACAGAGAACGTGGGGTTGACCACCGAGGGGCATCTGCTTAGGCAGAGGCTGAACCCTGTTTTTCGCATACCGGCCCAAACCCACTCTCCACGACCGCAACTGTCGAGGCTTCCCCTCACCACTACCACGTTCCTTGAACACGTTCCTCAACACTACCTTGTCAGTTCTGTTTTCTGTTTACGGACTTACCTAAGTTAGGAAAATGGCCTAACCCCCCGAACTACAAGTTTTGGGCTCCAATACCTTTCGGGCAAGGGAAGTGGGAAACCTTTCAGAAAAAAACCACTTTCATATTGGCGACACCGGGACTCGAACCCGTGTCCGTTCATGGCTAGAGCTCAAGGCTCGTTTTTCACATTTTCTGTATAACACTGCTAATTGAAATCAGAATATTATTATTTTGTTCAAGATTTTCATTTTGAAAAAAAAATGAGTATCATCTTGACACAAAACAGTGTCGTTCATGCGAATCGCAGCAAGGCACGACCCTGTACCATCCAGCGCTGGAAAGCAAGTACTGCGACAAGTCAAATCGCAACTTAGGAATGCCATATGAGAACAGGACTAGTATCCAAAAGAATGGTGTTCCAATCTACTGGACAATCCTGAAATCATCTTCTTTTATATTACCGGTATTTTGGTCTAAAACCGGTATTCAAGCCATCTTTTGGTTTTTTACCGGTATTGTGGTCTCAAACCGTTATTCAATTCATTTTTTGGTCTTTTACCGGTATTCAAGCCATATTTATGTCGTATACTGGTATTTTGGTCTCAAATCGGCATTTGAGTCATATTTCTGGCCTATTACCTGTTTTCAGTCTTGAACCGGTATTCTAGCTACTTTTGGTCTTCTTTCGGTATTTTGGTCTCAAACCGACATTTAAGTCATATTCTGGCCAATTATCGGTATTTCGGTCTCAAGCCGGTATTTAAGCCACCCTTTGGCCATTCACCGGTATTTCGGTCCCATACCGTTATTTAATTATCTATGGATTTTTTAAAAAGACAAGCCACTTTTCCGTGCCAGATGACTTGGGACACGTTGTTCGCGTTGCAAGACCTTCCAACGAAGTCGTTGAAATGTAAAGCAGGACTTTGCCTCTTTTAATGTTCCGGCTACGGTTACGGAAGTATCGGCGATAGGAATATCGTCGCCCGTCCTGATAAAGTATATAAAAAGATCAGTTATAAACCGAGTACCGCTTGGGGCGTAAGGCGGATCTTTGTTTTCATATGCCTTTCATTTTGCCGGGGAAATACATCAACTCAGTCCCTATTTAACAGAGAAAAATACGAGAACTATTGGAAATGTAAAAATTCTTGCTTCACCACCGTCAAGTTTTGCTGACCCATAATTTATAAGCTCAACGTAATATTTTATGTAATGCATTTATACAGAAATAGAGATATGGAAATTGGGATACTTATCTGGAAAAATTATGGCCCAAATATATCAATTTTAGCCGCAGCATTTTTGAACGTCCGCGGTTTTTTGCGCGTGCCAAATAATTGAATTCAAATTGTTTCTAAGGTCAAAAATATGCGTTGTTGATTTCCCCGTTCGCCTTTTTGCAGCGAAGGCATTCAATTACGGTCGTAATTATGTAAAACACATAAAAGGAAGGAGGTCGTAAACATTTACAATTTAATTGAAAGGTTAAAACTTAAAACTGGAGTATCTACTTTACAATATTTGACAGGAAAAGGTGTTACTTTATATACGTGCGGTGATCAACACGTGTAGTAAAGAATGAATCAATTGTATTATTAAAAGCGGTTAAAGAGTAAAACAAACGGCAGTCCGTGCATGGCTACGTTGATCTCTCTAGGTGGAGGGGCATTCTACAAAGAGACGTTAGAATAATAGCTGGCATTGACAATGGCATAGGCAAATGTTCCATTGTTAGTAGCGGAGCATGGGCTTGTATTCTCTCGAGAAGTCCAAGTCAGCCATTTCAAGATTCTTCCGAACTCTTTGCCGGAAGTTGGTTTTGTAGAGTAGGGCTAGGTTGAAGAAATATTGATGTCACAGCTGCTCCAAATCGTCCTGTATGAGAAAGCACTTTATCTTTAGCTGTTCATCTTTGTCATCTCTGAATGAAGCTTTTCTTATGCAATACGGAAAGTTGATTACTACAAAAGCTTTTCTTCTTATTAAGTTTAAGCAAAATTTGTGTAGAAAATTTTTTCCTGCGTCCCACGTCGATAACAAATTGCCCCCTTGACCTCAACATGACGTATTAAGGCCAACCCCTTCTTTGCGCCAAAACAAGAGTCTAAATGTTTTCGATGATCTCTTAGGCATCCTTCGGCCAAAAATGACACTTTGATCTAAGTTCCCAGGTCAAACAATTTTCTTTTTTACAATTTTTGATGTGTTCAATGCCATACAAGTACCCTTCTACAGGATATGGTGTTTGAACTGGGGTTGGCATTGTTAGAGCTCAGTTTCAGTCTCTTTCCACTAGCCAGCATGAGAACGGGGGTTCAAATCCCCCGATCAATCATAAAAAGGCAATACGAATGCACTCGGTTTCAACTCTTTAAGCGTTCAGGAAGATAGCGTCCTTTTTTGGTACATAGTTCCGCACTATACCGTACAATTCCGCTCCATAATTTCAATTTTGACGAACATCGGAATTCTTATTCCCTATGTGTCATTCAGGTCAATTAATGCAAATATGCAAAACTTTGACCTGATCGCCAAGACTTTGACCTCTGGAGGTCACCAAATGTCAACTTGAGGTCAAGGTCGTGTATGGTATCTCCTGAAAGGTAATCACAAAGGGAGGTCGATAATGGCAATTGGGGACCTTGAAAGGTCACAGTATGGCCGCTAGAGGTATAAAAATTTAGCTTCAAGAAAGAAGGCCAACATTGTCACAAGTGGTTTTACCGCAGTAGCTTGGAATGTTCGATATTTTCAAACCTTCCGTAAAATAAAGCTCGAAATTTTACATGACGTGTGCGTTACAGTCGAAAAATTTGGTTATTGTCACATACTAAAGTCATAACAATCGTATATCCGTCATAATTATCAAATTATTTGGAAATATAAATTAATAAATAGAAATATCAAGGGCCGCGAGGTCCAGTTGTCTAGGACATCGTTCCTTTCCACTGGCTCCTTGGGATCGAATCCTGATCCGCCCAATAAAAAAGTGCCAAAGGACGAAAAGCGTCTATGTTCTGGAAATGTATGGAAGAAATAAGGAACTCTTATGGGAGATGCCTTATCTCGACTGTACATTATCTGGACAATCTGCTTGCAGATTGATAGCATAGGAGCGTAAGTCCAACCAAGGAGTTCCTTATAAAAGAAAGTTCCTCTCTCCATTAATGCACCATAAGTCAATGGGTTGATTTACAGTCGGTTATCCTGACTCCGATAAGGTGCGGAGACGATAGGGAGGCCTTTGGCAGTGTATTTCGTGGAGTTATTGAAATGGGCCCGATTGAGGCCTGAGCGGTGTGGGTAATACCCCCTCCATTAGCATACACACATACATTCATACAAATATAAATGAGTATGAACAACTAATTTACTAAAAATATGACGTTGGAGATATTTAGAAAACTTTAGAAGTAAGTCTTCTTTTAATTGTCCAATGTATAGAAATGCTAGCGTGCCTTGATGTATTTTTTATTAAAACAAACCTAGCCTCAATTATATTTTTTCGTAGCACAAATATTGGATTGGTGTACCATGAGATGGATGGTATTCTATAATATCTAACCGTAAACGGTATAAAGTGCAGGTATCTTCTTCTGCTGTCTTAAATTATTAATATTTAATTGCAGAATCGAAAACAACAAATTTAATTTTTGTTTGTTCGAAAACTTTGAACAAAAATATTTTCACTATACGGCATATTTGTTAGGGGATTGTTGGTGAATAATGAAGTCAATATGTATCATGTATGTTGTAGTTACAACATTTGTAAACTACACTTTTGCGATTCAAATCAATGGCTTTGAAGACTTGATTCAAGCCTTTGACAATTGTTCTATATCTGTTCAAATGTTTGGACAAGATTCTGAAATTCAAAAATTACGGACACCGGTTGCCTTATTTCGAACAAACACTACGATGCCAGAAATTTCTAGAACGAGTCGAGGGCCAATATCCCAACGTTTAAAATGTGCCTCATACTTTCTAGTGCTACGGCCCGAGCAAAAGTTCTCACAAGATCTGTTCCAAATCTACGAAAATTGGAAAAGTATTGAGAACCGCAATACAAGGTACGGCGGAAGTTTTAGAAAAACGTACAGCATGCCGTATACGTTTGTCACACTTTACAATCATCCTGAACAACTGAAACCTATAATTAAAATAAAGGAATTGCAAGTAGCAACTGTGCTGGCAATCCGGTTACAACAACAACATAACACATCCAAACTACACATAGTAAATGCGCTTTACTTTTGCTTCTTATGTGTTCCACCGGTTGATGGGTATGCTAATAACTATTACGCCGTTGGCGCACCACTGTTGTATAAACCAAAAAATTTGCGCTCAAAGTTGGATCAACTTGAAGCACTTGGATCATCCAGTATATTTCGTGAACCATATTGGATTCAATTGTACTCAACCAGAATACAAAAGCTAAACTCGGCCATAAAGTGCTACAAATCTTTTCGAGTTATGCAACATTTTTTGAGGAATATGGTGTGTCCTTTGGCTATGTGGTCAATTTCTATTTACGAGTTCCCAATTATAAACATACTGTTTCAAACCATGAACTACAACAGTACACCAAATGTTACGGGAGGTTTTTGGGTTCAACCAAGATTCTTGGCTTATGTTTATTATACATCGACCAGAAAGTTTACACATTTTTTGGGAGACAGCGAATCGTCGTACATTTTTACGGGTACGAGATCCTTTAACTATTTGACTTGTTTTGGCTCTCATCAAAAAGTATCGTTTGCATTGTACCTACAACCGTATGATCGTAACGCTTGGATTGCAATGATATGCCTCATGCTTCTTTTCTCAATTATTTATGCTACATTAGCAAACCAAATTAACCAAAGTTTTTGGGTTATAGCGTTTTCGGAGTTTGTATTTTTGTTGTACTGCTGGTTAGAACAAGGATTGACACATCCAAGGATGAACGCATGTATTGTACGGCGCTACGTCACTACACACAAATTACTAAATGCTTTTTATCTAAAGTGGGTTTTGTTAGGAGTTGTTATAACGGGAAGTTATAAGGGAATTGTTGTATCTTACTTGACCCTGCCAGCACCTATGCTTAGCAACATAACAACTTTTTGGGACCTGGAGCACTTCCAAAGATTCCATGCCAAAACGGCCAAAGTAATAAGGGCCAAAAAATAAGGGCCAAAAAATAAGGGCCAAAAATAAAAAGGG
>JAQFYP010001882.1:0-14127 GCA_034694865.1 Bilobella braunerae | reverse complement strand
TTAATTAGGATATCCAGTTCCTTTTTCAATTCCAAAACTTTGGGAAAACAACTGTCTTCAAAATCAATTGTTCGATTCTTTAAAGCGTTTACGACAGTTGATAGACAGAACAATGCAACTTCCATTGTAACTTCCAATTATCTTTGCTCACAAACTATTTAAATATCTTATTGACTTGAGATTTCGGGTGATTTGTGTAGTTAATTTGCATTAGTTGAATACGCTACTTACGTTACGTGTGTTTGCACCGGTTTATTTTTAATATCACATAATACGAAAACACATTTACAAAATATACGTATCTAAAGAAAAGTCTAGTGGTGGCATGCCACCAAGGCTTGACCCTGGTCAATGACATTCAACCACTAGACGATTACTTTACCCAACTATTTTACAAAGTAAGGTTGCAAACAGTTTTTGATAACTTATTAACTGATGGATTAATATAAACTTCTCCGTACCGTTCTGCAGTTTCTTGCCCAAGTTCCCAGGTAAACTTATTGTACAATTAAAAAATTATGCCGAAATTTTTTTTATAATGCACTTTACTTCAAATACTAAACAAAGTTACCAATTACAACAACCAAAGTTACTATTGCTAGCAAAATTTATCAAAACTTTGACCAAATTTTTAGAACAGGCTTTTGCAAATCGATTTCGATTTTCAAGTAATCGAGTTTCTTATTTTGAAAAACTTTTGAATATTGCATAACATTTCGACAACGAGTTTCTAGAATAAATTAATATGTACTCTAAACAAGTATTTTATAATATAATTTGTTCCTTACATCCGTTTTGTCAACAACTTATTTCTTCATACAACGTTTTTTGTTCTGGCTTAACGCAATGTAATTGCATTGGCAATCATCAATTTCCACGTAAGAATTTATTGAAAATATAAACTATACAGACATTTTGTTCAAATTTAAGTGATGATGAGCTGTTCTGAGTTTATCTTTGAAAATTCCAATTTAAAGAGCAACTAACATATCTAGATAAAATTTTTGTTGTATTACTAGTTTGCAATATTTCTATGTAACAGTTGCGCACTTCACTGAAAATGTCAAGTAGTTTTCAGCATACCTTCATGTTATCTGCGAATTCCACATTACAAAAAGGATATAAAATAAGCAAGAAAGTACGATTTACAATCAAATTGCAGCAACAAACTAATGCTTCATTGTCAGTTATAAAATTTCATCACTAAAATGTATCTTCCGACTACGTTGTCATTCCTGCTTGTGTTGATTTTTCAACGTAAGTTGGATGGTTCAGACTTTACATTATGAAATGTGGTTAAACTTGAAATTTATTAAATAATTTTTAACTACTACATTTTGTTTTAGTTACTATTGGCGGAACACCAGGATTCCATTGCCCAAGACGGGATGGAGGTTTTGTATTGGTTCCCTGTGCAGAGCATTGCAGCACGGCTCACTGTGCTCCTGATGGGGGCGTCTGCGACGATGACTACAACTGCATCTGCGGACCGTTCTCCACTTGTAAACGTAAGCACGTATATATTGTTAAAAAACTCAAATCCTCAACATACCCAAAAAGCCATGACAAAACAAACTTGTATGTCTGTAATTTTTATATATCCATTTCATTTGTATAACCTTTTCACTGTACATACTTGCGTTATTTGACATTTGGCGTATGCCATAATCCAGACAAATCATAGATTTTCCATTTCTACGCAAAATTTGTGGAATAGTAATTGTTACTAATTGTAACTTGGGTAGTTATTAAGATTAAAATAAAAATAAAAGTAAATCAATCAAATTGTTGGATTTGTTAAATTTAGTGTACAAGAATAGTAATGTGAAATGTAAGGCACGCCCAGATGTTTGCGACACGATAGCAGTGTTTTTTTTGCATAATCAAGCTGTTGCTAAAAAATTTGTGAAACTTAAACTTTGATTGCAGCTCCAACAATTCAGTGTAGTGCTCCTTCTACTATTGAAGAACTTGCGTGTGAATTTGACTGTCAGTGCAACCATGGCACGGTGGGCGGAGCTTGTGACTACGAAGCCAAAGGATGCAAATGCGACGCTCCCACTGTAAGTTACAAAAGTTTAAAAAAAAATTAGTTTTATGATGTAAATAATGTTGACCTTAAATTATTTTTTTAATTGTAGCTCACCGCTTGCCCGACCTTCCTCCGTTCGCCTCAAGCCATTCACGATATGCTTTCAATCTTGCGAGGAAAGCAGTCTTTGTAAAATTTGATACTAATAATAAACCAATGAGCAATGTATATTTTCTGGTGCTGGTCAGTTGTATCGGTTTCATTTGCAACGGTTACCTGCAGTGGAAATTATTCTAACATACCGTAAATTTCCAATTAGTGCCCCTGTCCAAATTAAGACCCCAACTTCCTAGTGCCTCATCCCTAGGGGCGGCAAATATCAAATAGTCCCTAAAAGTACTCCCATGGGATATTAAAAGGGAATCCACCTAACATATAAATACCAAACTACAGATTTGTGGAAATTAACGCACAGATTGTGTTTACAGTTAAACCCCCTATTAAACTTCTCCTATTGCTCCTGCTGGTCAAGACCTGTTGTAATTCAAAGCAACAAACTAGTGTAATCAGAATTGTTAGAAATTAACCCTCAACCTCCGTCAACGATTACATTATTCCACAGGCAACACAAATATCAGCATTTCTATATATAAAACGCAGTTGGCGGTGAGGCGCAAGGCAAAGACAAAACCAACTTTTTTTTTGTTGATTTATAACTAGAGCAGATTTAGCCTAATGGTTGGGAGCGTCGCCATACACTCGAAAAACAAACGTCGGACGTTCGTGTCCTACTTCAATTTTTTTTTTTACTTTTTTATACAGTAAACTTTGAAATTGCTGAAGAACTTCGTTTTAATGATTCAGTCAATTCACTTAAGTGTGCTTTCAATTAGTTAATTACGCGTGACCGTGTAAGTGGGGGTTGTTACGTACGTTGAAGCTAATGACCTCCAATTGGCTCAAAAACAATTTCCAATTATTTAATTCTGATTAACAATTAACAATAACTACCTTTTGAAAGTTGAGTTCTACATGTAAAAGGGGGTTCTTACGTACGCTCTAGCCAACTATTACCTTCAATTAGCTCAAAACTAATTCCTAATTAGTGAAGGGTTGTGGGAAAAAGGGGAAAAAGGGGGCACCCGGGATTCGATCTCAGCAAAGCAAAAGGTAAGGTTGCTCGTGTTACCACGAAACCACGGTGCCTCTTATACCTAAAGACGCCAAACCAAGACGCTAATGCTTTGCAATCCCACAAGACCGCCCGCCTCAACTTCTGGCCTCCAGAAGGGAAGACCAAACCATAACGCTTCAAGCTATCTGGCCTGAATTTAACCTAGGGAATGGGGATGCTAGCTCTAGCCATAGGGGAACACAACAACAACATAGCCTACACCGGCCAGCTGACGCTCAACCGTTATAGTCAGAGCCACTCGCTTCTGTAGAGGGGGATCAGGCGCTCCTCCACCATACGAAGCGTTGTGGGAAAAAGGGGAAAAAGCGGGACCCGGGATTCGATCTCGGCAAAGAGAAAGGTAAGGTTGCTCGTGTTACCACGAGACCACGGTGCCTCTTATACCTATAGAGGCCAAACCAAGACGCTAATGCTTTGCAATCCCACATTAGTCATTTAAATAATTAATCAGTACTCCCGGCTCAGGACGGGTTTATTCCCTAGTACATTTTATAATTTGTCGTGACACTAAATTTAAAGTAAAGAAAACTTAGTGAAATTTATCACTGTAACCTTTACTTGTTATCTTTCAAATTTAAATTTGGAATTTTCGAAATTATGTTGACATGATAGATAGACGTGACACTAATGTATTCTAGACAAAGTTAGGCATGTTTCGTTTAGATCAACTGATCAACTGTCAGATTTTATATTCAATCGTTGCTTTGCATAAAAGTTGACGTGAAATTCTACAGTGCTATAAATCATTAGCCTGACTTGTGTCATAATTCTTCCTCAGATAACTTAGTTTTCGAAAAGCTGATTTCCGAGTATCACTTTCAATCGTATAACTCAGGTTAAGTTATTTGAAGTTTCTCTTCTTCTTTTTTTCTAAGAATCGCTAAGATTTTGTTGAAAGGTGCTTAAAACGAGCAATAGGATATGATGACTCTTCTCAAGGTTTGCTTCCTGTTTACCCTAACGAACTATGCATCCACAGTAGTTTCCGAGCCAGGAGATGACATGCCGTGCGAAACTGATAGCGCATGTGCCGCTGAACCCGGCATGGTGTGCTCTTTGTCAAAACTTACCTGTGAGTGTGTGACATTCACTCTTCCAGGCGCATGCCTTGTAGATGTAGGGTCACCGTGCGGAGATGACCGTAAATGTGCCCATAACACTCTCTTCGGTCTACGTTGCATCAACTATGAATGTGCTTGCGAACTTGGTACAATGGAAAACCCTACACTAGATGACAATAAACCGTGCGTGATTCTGATCGGGGCCATATGCAATGACGAAAATGGCTACTACTGCGTAGGTGGGAACTGCACGCAAACTGGTTTTGCAAGGACTTGCCAGTGTCCCTTTGGCTTGGTTTGGAATGGTGAAACAAAAAAGTGCGAAGCATTATGAATTAGAACTGGAGTATTTCGGCACATTATACACTTAAAAGTTGACGCGATCATAATTGCAATTGTATCTCTCTGATTGAAAATAAACTCAACTATGGAATTTGAATGTGAATTTGAAAATAAATCCAGAAGGTAGTCGCCATTTTGATTTCGTAACATTGAGATTGTAGTAAAACTTTGTAAATGTTTTTTGCATTAAAACGCCAACACCAAACTTGTGTTGGTGTTTTAATTTTAATTTCAGCAGTAAACACAGTTTACAGTTTGTTTTCAATTACATGTGAGCCGATGAATGTGCATAGGTGTTAACACTGTAAATAAGTAATTGAACATTATTAGTGCAACTTAGTAATAGAACTGCGATTTCCAAGTCTGATATTCTGTGATATGTTTTTTTTTAAATTAACATCAATTTCAATATCAGTTCTCAATTTAAAAATACTTTGCTAGTATAAATTTTAATAAAAGTCTCTCTTATTGGATCACTAAGATAGCAATATACAAAAAGCGACGAGGCTAATGGAAATTAACGTTTAATTACAAGGGCTGACTTTAAAAACCTATACATTTTTCAGCTGTGTTTTGGATATAATAGCGACTTTTTTACGATATAAGCCTGTAGTCATATAATAAACGTAACAGTAATGTTATAAATAGATTTCCAACTTTCAAATTCACTAGTTTCCATAAACCATTTATGTGCGTATTGTATTAACCTTGAATTAGAAAAAATAAGTTAATTAATATTCAGTAAGAAGTATATTTATGTTTTTTCTTGTTACCCTTAATCCACTCGCGGCATTGTGATGGTGGTTGTGCTGCTCAAAATTGATATTAATAATTTCTATGGCCTTGGAGTTGACAAAGAACATATTCGGTATTCCAGAAATCTCAGAGCCAGTCATTAATGCAATTATTACAAGTTCGAGCCTACTGGGTAAGCTGTCACATTTGGCAGGAAACGATTGTTACCTTGAATAACTTAATTCTTTCAACCACTCTAAAATACCAGTCAACTGTGACACCCGTGTGTTATACGTGCAACACGTGCAACATTCAGTATCCAGCTTGGATTGAACAAAAAACTTACATACAAACTTTCCTTATTTTAGGAAATTAATGACACTTGAATTTACATAAAAATTCGCCCATATTTGTTTCCAGGAATAATGCAACCTAAAATTTTGCTTCTAGTTTCCTTGGCTCACTTTCCTGGCATGATTTTCGCTTTTATGTACGAGGATCGGCGACTCATGTGAGAATGTATTCTAATGTATTGTGAGCCACGCCGTGGCTTGGTTTCTCATGTCTCACAACGTAAGTGCACCTGTGTAGAATTCATACATACTGGGCCATATGCCTGGCGGAAGTTGGATCGCGTTGTACAGATTCCTGTGTGGGAAATACACTCTTTGACCTGGAATGCGTAAATGGAAAATGCGTCTGCAATTTTACTACGGTTAAAAACCTTGACCTCAATGTTGATACACTATGCGTGTTTCCGATTGGGGGCTCATGCATTGACGAAAACATCTTCAACTGCGTTGGTTACAATTTCACACAAACTGATGCTGGAAAGATCTGCCAGTGTCATTCTGGAATGATTTGGAGTGACTTCTGGCGGAGTTGCGTGACTTCTTTTGTTGAAGAGTGATATCTGTACTCATACTAACGCAAATTTTTTCTGGAGTACAGGTCGAAATCAAAATCGAAATTGCGTTCCAATTATTAGACAAATGAAAATGTATACTTTCAATTGCTTCACTGTAGAATCAAACTTCTAAAATAATAATTTAATTTAAAATAGTAGACTACAAGCAAAACTATAGTATTAGTATTTTGTTTAATTTAATTAACTTTCCAAATCTATACTCCGATACTTATACTGGCACATACTGGTATGCTGACATATACTCCATATCTCTATTAAGTAAATAAGGAGACCAATTTTGGCACATAAATATACTCCATTTTCTCTTGATTTATTGTACCATATTGGTAACTGCATACTCGATCATCAAATAAAGAATAATGCAGTTTGTGTTGAAGCTTTCAAAGGCCTTTTCATTTAATTTTAATTAGTCATAATTTTCTCTACGTAATTTTTCACTATTTCCTTGATTTTAACTTCAAAACTTTTACAAAGAATAAAAATAAAATAACTTTTATTCAAGCGATCCATTTTGTTGTCTTTCCAACGGTCAAAACAAATTTGACTTACTGAATAAATAAAATTTTGATTGTCCCGGTAGCAATTGCGGTAGTAGTACGTTTGCCAGTGTATATTGTTTCAAATTTCGTTAGTATAACGGAATCATATATGAAAACGCTTCGTTTTCCTTTGCTGTTTTCCCTTGCCTTTTTTAGGCCTATGGCCTGGTCAAGATGCTTCTGCTTTTGTATGAGGAAGATTGGAAGGTTCTGTTGGGCATTGAACGTGGGCTTGACCATCGCGGAACCTCTGCACTGAACATCACCGTACGCATACTGACGATATTCATCATCCACGACCGCTTTTCAGTAAAGAGAAAGCTTCTAACTCCCCGGAATACGGGTCCTGGAAAAACATGCTATTTCAAAGCCTTACTTTTCTAGTGGCCGAGGTGAAGAACTTTCACATATTTTATTTTATTTATAATAGGAATTATTCTTTTCAGCTGTCTGTTGAAGGATTTTATTCAGTACTAACGGCGCCGAGGAGGATGGAACCATGAAATAAGTAATTTTTGTTTTGGTCACAGAAAAAACTACTTGCGCTCAACTCGACATTAAAAATGGCATGGCAATTAATTTTTATATTTCTTTTGCGAGAAATAAAATAGAGCAAATAAGGATTGTGGTCAATATAGTTAAGACTACAAATAAAATACGTAATAAAAATTTTCCGGTTCAAGGACGGTCTTGGTTGGCATGAGCAGTAAGATGCTCCAATTGCTCCAACTCAGATTATTTTGAAACCAATAAATTACTTGGAAACATTCCCAGTGCAGTAATGCCATGTTACCAAGACAAAAAGATAATAATACATATAGATTAGAACTATCATTTGCATAGTTCATCTTGTGTAAAACAGATAAGATAATATCAAGATTGCCAAATCTTCTCCCGTAACACTAGTAAAGGAAAATTAAAATTCTACTATGCCTTCGTTTAGGTCTTGTTTTCAGTTTAGAATAAAAAAATTTCTGTTTAACCAATAGCCTTAAGCCAATCTCAGAGAAGGAAACTGTTAGCAACGGTACGGATTTTCTAGTGCTTTTACAAACCACATTAGTTTCGCTGACATGAACATGTTTTGTAAGTTCAAATTTCTCCCGTATAAAACTACCTAGATTAAGAAACTTAATGGTATCCCTTCAACAATACTTGCCTTTCCTTATCAAATCGACTCCAGAAATTACTCTCCACATATTATCAATACGAAGTTGTTAATTTAAAAAGTTTGTTGTTTACAAGTGCGGCACTAAATCAAGCATAGGCTCATTTGCTTTGTTAGAGGAAATTTTATTAGATTTTAGCTTTAGAAAAAAGTATTTGAACAAAATTTTAGCTTCCCGTTTGCTTTTGTGTCTAATTTACCAGCGAACCTTTGCGTGGAATGTTTTCGGTAAATTTTGCTACGTTTTTGATTTTTGAACTCAAGGTTTAATTAACAAACTTTGCCACTATTGAGTTTGCCTTGCCTTTTAGATCACCTTGTTCCCCGTATTTCAGATCGAGTACTCGAAAGCACTTTAAAGAGAAAGCACGAATGAAAGTCAACTACGATAAAAGCATCTAATAGGTAAAACGTTTAAACTAATTCAAATTCAATTTTCTTATGTTTTATTAAGGTGAATTTAGTTAATTATCTTTAATTGTGTACCTTAGATCTTGGGTTAGAGTCTGCAGTTCTCCGCGGGAATCAATTACTCATCTATAAGAACAAAAATAGTTAAAGAAAAATAAGGAGATATATTTCAGCGGTGAAATTCCCACTGAACTTCAAGGCACTTCTGCTAAAGTTGCATTTGTTTACACAAAAAGGAAGCACGTTTTCAGACTCGTGTAAAACTGATTAAAATAACTGGCCAAACAATCCGTCCAATGATAGGAACACTCAATTTTAATTTTTGGATTCTCCTGTCCTCGTGCGGACTTAAAAGAAAATAGCTTTTGTGAATGAGTAATAGAGTGTAAGAGAACTTTTGTGCGATTGTTACGTGCACATAGCAAATTACGGCCTTAAAAAATTACAAAAAAAAAACTACTGTGGAGAATTTTTGAAATTTGAGTAGAAGTAGTGGATTTGATTAATTTCTGTTGTCAGGTTGGTGAACGGTGGCGAGTTTTTATTCCAAGCCAAAGACGACGAGGAAATGAACCAATTGGTACGGCGTATACAGGAAGTGAGTCGGGTCGAAGAAGCAGAATCCGCAGATCAACAAGCTCTTCAATTGGAAGTTAGTTTTAGAGTTACATGAAGAATTAATGAAGCTTGAGGAAGATTAGAAAAAAAATTGTTGACATACTGAGATAAATTAAGCAATAAAATTTATTTTTGTGAAGTTTATTTCAAACTTCCTTTTGCAAAATAATCCTTTTAGAATTAAATTTTTAATCTATATTGCAAGAATGTTGCAAAATAATGTCACACAAACAAGCATAAAGCCCACTTGAAGAACATCAAGGTCCCAGGCCCTTTCGATTTCAATATAAAGAATTGGAAGATAAGAAGCAAATCTTGTTCACTGTAAAAAAAAAAGAAGATACAATGAAGTTTTGTTTTAAATGTGAGACTTGTCAGTTATCAGACTTAATTTCCATGTTACACATTCTGCAATCTGAAAACTTATATTACAAATTTAAATATCATAGAAAATATAGATATCTTGGTTTTAAATGCGGCAAATTAGGCCAAAATTCCTAGGATTTTAATCGCATAAAACCTCTCGCGTATGTATGTTTTTGTTGTGTTAAAGTGATCCGTGACAAGGAAGTGCTAAAATGAGTGATAGCTTAAGTGTCAAAATATCTTCAAATTCGTAGAAGCCACTTATTATGGACAGTCGGTATATTTTTAGAATTTTCATTTTAGTTTCGGAGAGGGGTGTCCAATCTCCCAAAATTAAGTAACTCAAATCTGCAACAAATTGTTGAAGCAAGGAGCAGAGAAACGTTTTGATGATTCATGAGGACTGTTGTATCGGAGGACCCTACTAATTATCAAAAGTAAAATGACCAAAATTATTGTGTAGGTCAGAATACTGTATGGTCAATAGTAATTGTCCATTGTCAACATGTTAGGATACAAGTGAAAAAAGCTTTTTCGGGATAGAAAATTAATTTTGAAATATTTTTTTGGTTTAAGGCTCAACAAACCGTCCTAACACGGCGATTTCACTATTTATTTCTGAGCCCTGCTGTCCTGGGACGGGCACGTTTGACCCTGCGTTAGTTTAAAATTAAGCACTTAAAAGCAGCAATTTAATTAAAATTGGACAATCTTAAATTAGCAGCAAACATGTATGATCAATGTATTACGGTGTAATTAATTAACTTTCAAAGTTAATAATTCATTCTTTATAGGTGAATAAGTTAGTAATCGTTGGTCCATTTAGTGTGCCGTTCTGCTAACAGTACATACAGTAATCAACCAAAGAATAATCGGCGGTATTGTTGTTTTTTAAACGATCTGAACAAACTTTTAACGACTGGAATATGCTTTACTAATTTACGATTTGACTTTTTTTTGACGATAATGATTTGCTAATTCATTTACTAAAATAAGTGAATAAGTCTACCAAAGGTTGGTAGTTAGGGTTTTCGGATTAGTTTTCATGATAGTTTATTCATAACTGTATAGTATTTGTTTTATTTACTCATATTTTTATTTCAACTTAAAAAAAAACATCAGTAGACTGGTCTACAAAAACCATTTTTATTCTAGCGGTTTAATTTGTTGCCTCTCCAAGGGCAGAATGGATTAACCATACTGCTATTATCCGATTTTTTTGTACCAGATAGCAATCCAGTGCCTACGTCCATGCAGTGAACGGTAGTAGGGTATGGAGCAAATCCACCTTCACCTGCCATGTAAAGGTGATTATTTTTAGGCACGTAAACTGATATAGAAGAGTACATCCAATAAAAGTCTTCGATGACATCAATAATTTCAAACATTTCCGTCTCATGGTCAAACCGCCCAAAGTGCTCGCAATTTTGTTTGTGACTAAAAGTAATCGTACTTCGTCCGATTGCAGATGCTGTTAAAATCGTGGTATCTGTCCATGCGCTCAGAGACGTAAAATTGTTTGTTGATGGAGTGTACTTGTATACGCTAAGGTAATTGTCGTGAAATAGGTAAATTTCTTCATCAGCTTCATCATATACAGCAATCCCACTTCGAAATGGCACATCAAAAATACCGAGAACTTCAAGTGCGTTGGCAACCGTATCAAACCGGACAATTTCCTTTGATTCATAGCCGTCATAATCGAAACCCCAAAATATGTAAATTGTATCACCGACTGCAGTGGCTGCAACTTCTCTCAAGTTTCGACTCAAGTTGTTAATGACCATTGGTGTGGGATCGGTTGCTGACAACTTGTAAATTGCAGATTGTTCTGAATCCCAAGCGTTGCGACTACCGCCGATGTAATAAATGTTTCCTTTTGTATCGGCGACTGCAGTTCCAAAGGCAATTGGAAATGGAAAATGAGCGACAACTGCAGATTCGTGCGTCGTTATGTTGTACTGAATAATTTCGTCGACGAGAACTTCCGGGCTGTCACTTTCGATTCCACCCAAGAAGAATATGCTGTCTCGCCCATCATAAGCACCAGCTAAGTCCCGTCTCCCGATTGGTAAATTACCGCAATTTCTAAAGACAAAGTCGCATTTTGTGGTAGATATTAGCTGAAGGATCAGTACAGTGATGGCTATGAGGTAAGTTTCGTAAGCCATATTTAGGCCAATGTTACCACTACTCGGCAAAAACTTAGTTTTACTTTCAGAACTTAATTAAGTAAATGCTGTTTACCTATTTATGAAATTGTTGGCCACATACTTGAATTTCGTCGATGCCCTTTTTAACACTATTTGTAAAGTGGAGTGCTTTGATGATGAACTAATGAACCAATATTATCAGATTCATTTCAAATTTGATCGAAAATTTATTGTTTGATTGAAAAATTAGAGTTATCAGAGTCCACGGGCGAACTTAGATAAGCTGTGATAATTTGCGCAAATACATTACATCATTCTACAAATACTCCACGAGAAATGATTATACTTAAATGGACGGGACAAGCTTGAAATGCAAAATTGAACTTAAACGAAGTTAATGTGTGCATCAAAAAGTTAATTGCGATGTCTTAACATAGCAAAGAAATACAAATATTCAAATGAAAGCATACCAAGAGCACAAACAAGCAAAATTTATTTGCCCAAAAATTCACTAACATAATATGGCTTGTGATACATTGGTACAGATCATAAATGTGCAGCAAATTACGAAATAGCAAAGCAATTAGTTTTGGTTTGGCCTCTCTTTGGCATAAGAGGCACCATGGCCTCGTGGTTAACACGAGCAACCTTACCTTTTGCTTTGCTCGGGATCGAATCCCGGTTTACCCTCCTTTTCCCCATTCCCAACCTATTACAAGGAGCGGCGTTTGGGGTCGCTCGGTGTGAGTGAGACGTAGATCAACGTCCTCGACAGAAGCGATGGCTCTAACCATGATTTTTTAGCGTCAGCTGACGGTCTAGTGTCTAGTGTGTTGTTGTGTTCCCTGGCTATACAGATAGTATCCTCCCATTCCCTAGCTTAAATTCAGGCCCCGTTAACGTGAGGCGTTATGGTTTGGTCTTTCCTTCTGTAGGCCAGAAGTTAAGGCGGGCGGTCCTGTTGGATAGCAAAGCAATAGCGTCTTGGTTTGACCTCTCTTGGCATAAGAGGCACCTTACCTTTCGCTCTGCTCGGGATCGAATCCCGGTCCATCACTTTTTCCCCGTCCCCTACTTTAAAAAATGCAAACTAAAAAATGCTTCATGGCTTAAAAAACTCAAAACGCACATTGTAAATTCTGAAACCAAATGTTAAGCCAAAATTTAATTTTTTTTTTCATTTTTCATTTTTTTTTAATTTTGAGGTTATAGTTAGTTTGATTCTGATTGCATGAATGCGTTATTGATTATTCAAGACTAAATTACTAACACTGAGCAAATCTTAAGCTAACTTAATCAAGCTTGTTTTTTTTTTAAATTGAATACTTTTCCGCCGCAATGTATCCGTAATGAAATACAATTAAAAATTTATTAATATAAATTACCTTTTAAATAAAGACGGAAGCGTGCGTGACAGCCGGCAGCCGCACAGAAAAAAGTGTTTGGTGTGGTAGTGGTGAGTGGAAGCGTGTAGTAGTTGCGGTCGTGGAAGGTGGGCTTGAGCTGGTATGCGTAGCGCAGTGATCGGCCTCTGCCTAAGCAGAGGCTCCTCGGCGGTCGACCCCATGATCATCACAAAAATGTGAGAAAAAACGTAATAAAACATAAATCTAGTTGAATTCTAACCATGACCGTTCAAATGTATACTTATACTTCCCCTCCCCTTAGCCACTTTACTGCTGTTAGGAAATGGCAGAAAATTCTTTGTGACATATGTGCCTGACCACGGCCCATTCACCGCCAACTAACTCTTTTTATCAAATTAATGTATCGAATTTACTGCGCAAAAATGTTTCAATTAGATTAGAATATAGACATACGGATATTGATACTATCGTCTGCATTCTTGATGTCGCAAAAAATATTACGCAGCTCTTGCATGACATTTTGTATTCAAGGGTATGTCGGTCAGAAAAATAATATGGGTGAAACTTTTTAACAATTCCAATGTTGATTATACTATGGCAACTATCTAGACACACCTAATCAATTTCTATACTAAATGTGAGCTGTCTAAACAGCGTATGGGCTCATTGGAAAATTGTTGCTCATTAGAAGTTTTAGAAAAAAAATTAGTTTGGATGACACAAACTGGTGGAAAATTAAAAATGCATAAACTATAAATCGATAAAATGTAGAATAAACACCTAGATTTCATCTCTTTGAGTTTATTTACTGTAGTTTTAGTTTTTCTGTCTATTTCCTTTCCATGGACAAAATGGATTTGACTTGTTACTTCTGTTTGATTTCATTGGTTTTGATAACAATTCATTGCCTAAATCCATACAGTGTATTGTAGTTCTATATGGAGCCATTAAGCCTTCCCCAGCCATGTAGAAACGATTATTTGCTGGTACGTACACAGAGATAGAAGAGTACATCCACTGAAAGTCTTCGATAACATCAATAATTTCGTACGTCTCCGACGCATGGTCAAAACGACCAAACTCTTCACAATTGTAATTGTGACTGAAAGCAATTGTACTTCGTCCAATGACCGAGGCAGTCAGAACCGGATTGTCAGTAGACGTTGTAAGCATTGTTAAGTTATTTGTTGAAGGAACATACCGGTATACGTT
>JAQFYP010001881.1:0-14129 GCA_034694865.1 Bilobella braunerae | reverse complement strand
CTAATCTTAATGAGGCTCTTTCAAATCTCGTTACACGAATTTAATGGATCCAAAGAACATTCGGGTCGAATGCACTCGAAGGCTTCTTGTATTTCAGCAACTACAACAGTAATGTTATTTCAGCGAGTAACTATTCGCTTAATTTACAATTTAAATTTAACTAACCAAGACCAAACGGAACATTTTGAAACTTCCGCTCGAGCGACACTGTCACGCAAGAATGATGAAGTTAAAAATCGAAGCAGATGAAGATAGCTTTTGGGTTGACAGTTTCTTTTCGTAAAACTTTTGGGCTTAAAATAAAGCTCAGAATAAATATGTCAATGTCAAATGTAGGGTCCGCGACCTATTTTCAGTTTTACCTTTTTCGTATAACCATCACTTCACTTTTTAACGTATCCATTGTCTGTCCCCAAGAAACGGTCCGTTTATTTTTAACAAAACCTCTACCTGAAGTACTCTCTTAAAAATAGGTCATGATCTCAGCGATGGATTTTAATTATAAGTTTACAATTACGGTTCTAATAGATTTTTTTCAAATTCAAATTTAAATTCCTGTAACTCCAATCCATTCTTGTAGGTTGTTGCAAACTTTAAAGGCGTCAATCCTTGCTAATCTGACAGGCGGCATCTCCTCCCCTTTGCCTTTATTTTTTCAAATTTTTAATCCAAACAAAGCCTAAAGATCAGAATCCACTCCTCTCGAAGGAATTCATTTGAATTTCCCAAGATCATAAATCTCGGCATCTTGAATTACAGGAGAGTGGACACGGCAGGGGCAAAAGGACCAACTCTTCTCCATTTCCAAAAAATCCTTCTAGTAGCCCTCCAGCTGGGATTCCCCAATTCAAGTTCTCGGGGGACCACTTTTTTAACTTTGATTTTTTTTTTAGAGAAAAGCTTTGTTGATGTGAGAAAGACGCTGGTCCATGAAGGGCTGAGGTGAATTTTAGTTGTGGAATGAAGCCTCGCCCAGTTAGTTGAGGCAGCATTTTGAAAGGATTTCCAGCTCTTTTCTTCTTCTGATTTGTGTTATTTAAAGTGCTTTGTTCTTTGAAATCCAATGCTTCTTTTTGCAGCAGTATTCTCTTGAGTATTCTCTTTCAGCCCTCTACTTTGGCATGTTAATGAGACTAATGAATGTAAATTATTAAACCTTGTCAGAATGAGTTAAAATGCTATGGGAAATTAACGGAAAACAATTTAGTATTCAAAAGTAGAATTATTAAGACATAAAAGCAGTGGAAACTTTAATTGAACGAAATAACAATTGCTTATGTCAGGTGTAATGTAATTTTATTAAATTGTATGTAAAAATTATTTTCTATTCATTTTATTCACCTAAACTAATTTGTGTTTTTGCTTAATTGAAAATCAACACTTTTTAGCTGGTACAAATTTATAGTATTCTTCCACTTCCCTAAATTCCGTTGTAGCCAAGGAGCAATAGCTGTAAGGAAATTTATAATTGCTTTATATGAAAAAATTTGCTTAGCTAAGATGTTTCAAAATTTGAGTTTTAAATTTTGGGATAGAAGATGTCAGTATAGCATAGGCCTCGTTTACGTCGCCCCCTAGAAAACCTCATTTTCCTAATTTGTTTAAGCTAGGAGAAAACGGCGGACACTGATTTTAATTCCTTCTCCAGTGATTTGTGAGCCTCATTTCCAGAAGTTGCACAAGTTTAAACTTGCCTGTTTTCTCCAGGAAAGACGATCTGCTGGAACGGGTGGTGGTCGGAGGTTTCTTCACATGGAAGCATTAAGGGCGACGCCTAATGTCGCCCAGCCCTGGCAAAACCTTCCAAAGCTTCTCAACTCCCTCGTTCCCTCTAATTAAAACTCCCTTCTTAATTGTCTCCTAAATTATTTCTTAATTAAACTCAGGAAATATTTATTTCATTCTGGGAAATGGTGGCGGGATCTTAGCCCGCCTTCATTTGCATGCCACCATCATCCTTGGAATCCTCACTAAGCAGGATCTACGGTTATTGAGAATAGGGAAGTGAAAGTTTTGGAGGAGAAAGTTGTGTCTGGGGTCGTAGCTGCCCTTTGTTATCCGCTTCCAATCAGAAGTGATGAGGCTCTAGAGACTTTTGTCTTTTTCAAAAAACTTTGGAAACTCGGACTTTCACTATTTCCATTTCCGTTAGCCAATAGTTTTCCCCCGGAAATTGAATTCTTGTCCATTTTCCATTTCCTCTGAGGAATGATTCCAATTTTGAAGTCGTCGCGGGAGGAGACTGTAAATGTAAATAAGTTCCAACTTTCCTTTGTGATGAATTTCAACCCTTTCTTTTTCAAAGGGCAAAAACTTTTGTAAGGCAAGTGTGGGCGTGGAAGTCCTCGTTGAAACTTTTTTCTTTTTACATTTCTCAACTTGAATTCATAGAATGGTTTTGAAAATGTAGATTTGAGAAAATTCGGAATCTCATTCATAATTCATGACTAAAGTTCTAATGACGCTCGCTCGCTGGGACTTTCCACGAGCTCTAGTCACCACTAGTTTAATCCTACTGGATTTAACTTGGCAAATAAGTTCCTCAACTTAAATCCTTACAGAGATGAACACAGAATAATTCATGACCTCCTATGTTAGGGGAAGGATTTTAGCAATTATTTCAATCTTACGTGATCCGCCTAATTTTCAATAGGCACCAAGAGGTTTTAAAGCTACAAAATGCAGATGCACTGTTAGAGGCTGGGCATAAATTAGAGTAGATGGAATTTGAGGAGCAGGATTTAGCCTCCGGAGGCCCTTCGTAAGAAATTCTACCAAAGAAACTGTATAAGATGATGGTGATTAGGTTGTGGGATGAAGCAGGTACGCAGGTGAGTTCATAACTCCTTGTGTCCAAAGCCTATAAGAGCAGAGGGTGTTTTCATTTATTTTATTCTTGTCAGAGCCAAAATTAATGTTCATAAAGGCAGAATAATGGAGGTTTGGATTCGTAGGTAGGGATGGAGAGATGCTAACCAATTATCTCGGTAAGTGCCCTTGGCCTCAACGCAGCATGATCACTCGTTCCAACTAGTGGAGTCGATAGGCTTATTCCAGACTGTATAATTTACAACTACTAAAAAATAATCACGAAACAATGTTCTGTTCCAATGGACATCCATTAAATTGCTGCCTCTGCTCCAATGAACGCCCATTAACAATGAATTTGGTCTTCCTGCCTGATCCACTCCGCCTCCAATTTTTCCAGACTTCCGTTGCAGACTTTGCCGCTCTGCTTTTTTCTTCAGAATTTAAAATTAGGCAGCGGTGATCCCAAGTGCAGTGCGTATGCAACTGCTTCGGTGGAAATTGAAATTGGGCTGGGAAATTTCATGTGATGATCTCACCTGTCCTCTTCAGCAGAAATTATAAGAAAGGTGTCCATCTAAATTGGCTTGGAAATACAACAATGGCCTGCAATTAGGAGGTGAGTAATGGAAAACGAGGCTATTAAGCAACATGAGCAAAACGAAGAGCAATTCGAGAGGCATTAAGACAAGAAGACAAATTGCAATTTATTTCATAGAGTATTTCGCACACCTCGTTTAGCCCAGCAGGATTTCTGTATCATTCAAACGAAAAATTCATTTTATTTCCCCAGTAAATCTATTCAACTTTTTTTAACTATCATTCAATGCAAACTTAATTTTGTAAAATATTAAAAAAAATAACGAACCGAAAAACCATTTGCTTAAACAATTCGGCATATTAATTAAGGTTTAGGACCTACCATTTCTATTTACTTCCTACAAAGATTCAATTGTCAAAAGTGTTTTTCAGTTCAGAAATGTTTTAGTAAAAATGTTTACTGTTTAATTGTAATGTTTAAGGAAAATATAATTATCATCTAAAATCCCATTGATTTTTCCTTTCCCTTCAGATTTTTTGTTTCAAAGCGTAACATTAAAAGGGTTGGCCCAACGTTGCTAAATGCCTTTGGGAAAACCAAGGCGAATTCCAAGGCTATGATTTGATTTAGGCGGGGCCTTGGTAAATTGCAAACACTGTACAGGTATTGGTTGGGAATTTTTGCAAAGCGTTGGTAGAGCTTTGTCCTGGCCGCCGGTGGTACTTGGGCATTATGTGGCTTGATTGCGTTCAAATATAGTTAGAAATGGGAATTTGTGCAATAAATCAGGAACTGGATTGCACATTAAGCATCCCTGAGTGTACACAATGGAGCATTAGGCGGAGCCATTATGGAAGTCTACGGGAGTTCATGTAGCGGAGACGGACACTGTGAATTGTGGTAGCGGAGGTGGAAGTGCCCTGGGCCCTTGCTCTGCCATTTCGATGATCATTCCTCGATTAGGTTCACAAGATTAGTTCGGATGAACGTTTGCGATGGGAATGAGGGCCGTGGCGGCGTGGCCGTGATGGCGGCGCTTTCGAAACAGCCCCACCATCCATTCCAAGGCTTCGTCTTACAAGATGAAGTTTCAAAACCCGTTCTCTCCATCACTTCTTTATTTTCCAAGTCTATTCAACCGAAAATCCAATTCCCAACTTTTCTCTTCAATGGCCTTTCTTTCGCTTCAATGATTTCTTCCCGGCTTCATTTTTTTTCTTTTCAAAAGTTTCGATATTCTCAAGGAGGGTGAAACACGTGAGAAGGGAATTGGTTTGGAAGTCACTTAAGTTCAAGCCTGAAATAGAAAAAGTAATGAATTAATGTCAAAATATAATCAATTTCCACTTTCTTAATTCTAATTTCCAATAACCCACGCCAAAGGATTTATCAGTTTCTTTTTGAAAATACGGCATTTTAGTGTGGAAATATATGACTGCTGAAAAGAAAATTCTCTGCAGATTTTCTTGGCAGGGGGTGAGCCATAATTTAGTCAAAACGAATGCAAAAAATAAATTGATGGGAAGACAGCCTTGATTTGATTCCAAAGTTATAAAATGCAAGGGTAAGGAAAATTCGAAAAGGAAGAAAAATGTTAGCTCGCTAGCAATCCTTTCTCATTATTTGAAAAGGGACGGGCGACGGCAGGAGTTCCAAAGAAAACCCAAAATCCAATTTCTTCGTCTTCTTATTTATGAGGAGAACTCCATGTCTCTCGGAAGAAAAAAATCCACTTTAGTTCATCTAGCCAAAGAAAGTTCGCTTTCTTCTTTCCAGATAGAAAAAGAAAAGTAGCTTAGGCCTTCACCTTTCTCTCTGAAATTGAGTCTAGCTTCCAAGCGGAAACTACCTCAATTAACTTTCCCTGAAATAATGGAAAGCTCGACCTCTGGAGCCAATTTACCCCTGGACCAAATCCCAGAACAGAAAATCCCCTGCCCAGAAGAAAAAAAATACTTAAAGTAATCTTCCATTCTTTCGCCCTCGCTTCCAACACCTTGCAAAAAATACTCTTGCTATTGTGGCCTTTAGGAAAAAATCTCTAGTTTGGAGCCTTAAATCCCAATATATCTTCTATAAGGGTCCTCATTGGCAGTTGGCAATTGATTTTTCTCCTACCATTCAAAGGGCACAAGAAAATTAAGGCTGCGCAATTAAGAAATGCTCGAAATTGAAGTCGAACCTAAGTAACGCTTTCCCCTCGGAGAAGGACTACCCATTAACTCATCATTAGGCTTTTGATTTTCCAATTTGAGATTTGATTTGATCCGTAGCCTGTGACATCCTAAATGACCTTCTCAACTACTATTTTCTAATCAAGCAGAGTGAGAATCAAAGTTTTGGAGATCTGCTTTTAGTTAATTTCCGATCCCTCCCCTAATAAAAGCTATAATGGCTTTCATCAAATGACAAGTGCCCCTAGCTCTCAAAACTTCTCTAGAGAGTGTTCTAAATTGAGCGAGGAGGGTGCGGTCTCTTAGATTCCCTGGAATTCGAATTCTTTGAACCAAGTGGCATTAGGAATGTCCTGCTATTCGGAAGAGAAAGTGAAATTAGCGTCCAAGTGGAACGTCCACTTTTACCATTGAAAGCTTAATGTATTTTCTCTGAAAT
Source organism: Bilobella braunerae (assembly GCA_034694865.1). Taxonomy (NCBI): domain Eukaryota; kingdom Metazoa; phylum Arthropoda; class Collembola; order Poduromorpha; family Neanuridae; genus Bilobella; species Bilobella braunerae. Next base: position 8,167 of record JAQFYP010001881.1, on the reverse strand, counting down.
GTTTGTTGAAGGAGGGCGAATTTCGAGACTACGTGAAGAATAGATTTCATTCTAATGGACTTTCTCTTAAGTGAAGTTGTAGGTTTCCTTTCTTTAGAATTCAGCGGAAATGAACGGATGGCGTAGTCCTGGAGCTTTTCCTTTTAGATGAGGGAGAAAGTAAGAAGAATAATGAAAAGGGTACTTTCCCAGTGCTTTCAGAGCTTCTACGACGCAGGGTCTGGAAAGCCCGTCTTCGCGTGTGCCTTTTGCGATCTTTCGCCTTTCTCTTCCAAAATGGCAATCATAAATTTGAGTGAAACTTTTTTCCAGCAGAGATCCCTTGAGTTTTCTCAGTTTCTTTTCAAGAAAAAAAAAAGAAAAGCGGAGAAAGAAAGTTCGGAGAAAGCTTTCACTCGCTTCTACTTTCTCTTCCAGAAAATGATACGGATAGAGACTAATAAATAATAGATACGGCTCCTCTCTCTATTATCTCCAGCACGCTACATTAAATGGAAAGCACATCCATTCCCCATCTTATGCTAATGCAAAAGGAAGCAACTGAGTCTCTCCGCCACCTACAAACTTGGGACAAGTTCATTTATCAAAGCAAATAGAAACGAAAAGGGAAATTCCAAATTTTGTGTAACTTCACACATCCAAATCGAAATTCTTTTTATTTGAATTCTAAAAATTATTCCAGAATTCCAAACCAATTCGACAGGTTATGGAAAATTTCAAAGACAAAGCAATTAAACTTCGGTGTAAAAATCCACAAATGAGAAATTCTAAAATTATCCAATTTTGGTTTGGTAGGCGTGCTTTTCTATTATTTTTTTTTAGTTTAAACAGGTAAATAGAGTGGTGCGACACTTGACTTTATGGAGTGAAGATGCAATTTGGAGTATTTTTCGAAGGTAGAAAAGAGGGTATCCGTATAAATAAAGGACGGAAACCATATCCTTAGGTTTGGTTTATTTGTGGTGGTAACTGGAGATCAAGTGGGCGAAGCACCTTCTTCAGTGCTGATCTTGAGATGGTCGTAGTCATGACGATGATAATCAAGGGAACGACACAACAGTAAAAATCCTCTTCACCTAATAACCATCTTCCTCGTCTCTGCTAGGCTGAAATGAGGCTGGATACAAATCCTCCATTGACAAGGGAAGGCTCTCTTCCACTTGTGAAATACAAATAAACTTTTATCTTTATGATATGAGGAGATTTTAGGACTATTTAGGTCTCACGCTTCAAGAAGGAAATGAAATGAGATGCGATGAAAGAAGATAGGGAAGCAGACACCCGCACAATGGCACACTTCTATTTACTACGGACTTGAGGTAGGCCAAGGTCGAGCATACTTTCGGCGATTCAGTCACAAATTATATAGTGACAAAAAGTTGCAAATAAAATAACGGCACAATGTCAATATTTATCAGTAGTTACAGTATTTATATAGGCGTGGTTTTAAAAATACTCGAAGTAATTTTGAGCGACAATGGGGAATACATTGATTTTTTAATAAATGTAAAAGAAATAAATATCAGGCCTTACTATTGTGAAATTTGCGGTCGATTTAACACGTTGGATAATTTTACCTTATGAATGAAAAGATAGACTTACATTATTTAATAAATGTTCAACAGTACACATATAAGGAAGCACTAAATAAGAATAAATCATACTTTGCCAGTGTTTACTTGAATTACGTTTTCGAAACAAATTTGTAATTTCCAGAATTCGTATATTCGCCATTGCAAGTTACGTTGTATTTTTTGAGTTTTCCCGAAGATGGAATTACAAAACATAGAATCTTGAACATTGAAAAGGCGGATCCACGCTTGTGCAGTTTTATACAAAAAAAAGTGTCCTGATTACATTTCCAAATCTACCACACCCACCAGGCAATTTTGAATAAAAACACTCCCGGTTTTCCTAAAATTGAATCAAAATGATTCTAACGACTTTTCCCAACTTTTACCATTGAGATTTCTCTTCCTCTTTGTTCAGTTTAGAAGGGAAAAGTTTTCGGTGCCTGTCTCCTGCTGTGATTCCCAAAAATTATTTTCCCTTTTCACTTTCAGATTTCCAAGTCTGAATTTACTTATCCCTGGCTCCTGGCTACGAGAGAAAACATTTTTTTTTTCAAAACAAGTTAAATTCATGACTTTCATTATCGTCTTCGTCATTTCCCTCCTCCCAAAATGGCGAAGAGAGACTTTTAGCCGTGCCTCATCATTTTCCTTCTGGAGGGACGAAATGGACGTTTCCGCTCCGATTCGGCCCACTGACTTCTTTCTTGGTCCTATTCCTTTTGTTTGTTCCGACATTTGGAAGTTCCTGGATGGGAGACAAAAGAAAATGACATTTAAGAGAAAGAAGATCCTATTGAATTGAAGAAGGCTTCTGGTTGGTTACGATAAGTAGATGGGAGCTAGTAGTTGCCTAAAGCTAATTGCCAATTAGAATGTGCCGTGCCTCCTTGGGCTAAAACATATGTAGGCGATATACACTAATAGGCCAGAACCCGCCGTTTCCTTCCCTAACTTTCCAAAGGCACAAATGCCACTTCCAGAATCCAAGACGATTCCCAAATTTAATTGAGCAGAAAATCTCTTTTCTTCTACGAAATTCTTGGACAAAAACACTTGGAAGAAGAAAGTGATCCGAATCTAATGGACTTCTCGACTCAAAGAAAAACATTAGAAGGAAAATGCTATTTGAAAAGGTCTCCAGTGGTTCCACCCTCCTTTTCTACTTTCATATTTTAAGTATTATATTGAGCAAGGATTCAAATTCTATTAAAAATAAGTTAATCCCAATTTCCTAATTTTATGTTATACTTGTTAACTTGCTTTCAATTCGTTTCGCAGTTGCAGAATACCATGATGCTTCAAAAAATAGATAATTTTAGAATATTTGAATTTGTAATGTATGTTTCAAAATTTGTAGCCTCACATGATTTCTTAATCTGGGCGTGCCTCGCCTTACATGAGGATTAGGAGTTAATTGGTCAGAAAATTTCAAATTTGAAGCAAAAATTTAGCATGAGTAGGTTTTCAATTTTTGTTTTCAAATTAAATATAACCTTTTAAAAATTACCCTTACTTTAAATACGACAACCCTCCTCTCCCAATGAAACTTTTGATTTTTGTTGATATTTTGCTTGTACTAATAATAAATCAGGGCGACCATTGTCGTTTGGCACTCAATCCATCCTCCCCTGTTAGCAGACGCCCAAACGGAAGTCCAGCATCCCTTGTTTCAAGAGCATTTATTGCTCATCCGAATGACAATGAATTGCGAGGAATTGTCAAAATGTGAAAGTTTATTTTGTGAACCAACCAAAGAGGAAAGGGAGAAAGGACGCCCGCCGTGGCAGTAGTGTCATGGTTGGACATTGTTCCCATTTGACACTTTCACGTGATTCGGGTATTGTCATAAGTGGCAGATCAAGAGTAGATCACCACCAGAGCTTTGTGTCATTACATAACGATGACGCAGCATAATACATTATTGTAGCAACTTCCTGCTTCCTTGAAGCTGTGCAATTACAAATCGGAATTCCGGACATTCACGTCAAAATGGACAAAATTCTGGTCTAGAGACATTGCGGCAAAGTTTTTTGCTTGACTTGATTGTTGTATCTGTAATTAGCACTGGAAGTTTGATTTGATCGGATAGAATCGGCATATGTTATGATTTAGAGTATACAAATATGATACATAGATGGTAATTTTAAAGATTGTTGTTATAAAAAGGAACGATCAAAATTGTTGAAATTCTAATCATCACTTGAACTTTGCTGTATTCATTCAATTTTTAGCAAAGGACGACTTTAGTTAAAGATTCATGCTAAACAAGATAACTCGAATAAAAATGAAATTGTGAATGCTCCTGTTTTTGACGTACAAAGCACTGTTAGCACTTCACAGAGTTTTGAGATGTTTAAATTCTCTGGAACTGAGGCTCTCTGTACTATTGGAAATAATAAATGCGATTCATGCACTGGAGATAACCCTTGTTTCAATATTTCAGTAAATATTCAGACAACCAGAATTTCTTCCTATGCAATTCCCAGCTTCCCAAATATGTAATGCTGCATTTGAACATACAAGGAATAAATTTATATGCGAAACACTTGATACACATCCACTCACAAATATTATAATAACAAAGTGATAAAAGAGTAAGTAATAATTTCAAAGTAATAAAGAGTTCACCAGACATTGTATTTTTAAATGAAATTTCTAAATCTGTACATGTACAACTCATGGTAAAGAACATCATAATTACTTTATACTTTGCGGGAAATTGACAGCGGTGACCACCCACTTCATAAGTCATTTTCAAGGGCCCAGAATGATAAAAAATAGTTACGTTTTTACACTACATTTTGGGCATTCGGAAACGTTATTTTTTTACCCAGGAAACCTTCCATTAAGTCCCTGGCCCTTCAAAGTAGTCATGCCCCTCCACTTTATTTTTTTCAGCACCTGCCCCGTAGGAAACAAGTCAATTAGGGTTTCTTGAACAGTTTTTGAAATGGAAGCATATGGAAGTTAAGCGAGATTCAATTGAGATCGATTTTCATTTGGCCTGATGGAGAAAGTAGGGAGGAGTGAGGAATGGCTCACTTAATTTTCCCCAGAACACAGCACAATGACAAAGTCAACCCTTTGTGTACATCTCCTTTCTCTTGTGCTTCTTTATGGATTAATGGAAGGCCATTAAGTGCCTCCCTCGGCCTTCTTTTGAATAAAATTGAATTGGAAATTGAGGCCATTAACGGCCGAAGGAGATAGAGACAAGAAAAAGTGAAAGTGGATTGGAAGGCTTTCTCCGGAGAAATTCAGAGGATAGGGAAATGAGCCTCCTGCTGCTTCCAGGCCCCCTGCCCTAACTTCAAATGAAAACTAAATTTTGTAAAGGCACAACACACTTTCCAGATGTGTTTTTTCGAGACAGGAGGACCTCGCCTTGGCATGAGAAATAATTAAAGTGTCACATTTGTCAAGGAAGCGGGGAGTGGATTAGAATATGGCTCGAGTCGAGGCCCTGCGCTCCTATTTCTCCCAAAAAGGAATTAAGGAATCGCTCTCCTTCCTTCCAATTTCCAAGTCATGCAAAAATTCCTAGGGAGCTGAGGAGCTTTAGTTCAAGTGCTTGGAAGCGTGTGTGTTCCAGAGGGAGGGGAATATGTTGTGAATAATGTAGGAAGATGCTGGAGGAGCTTAGGGATAAAATGAGATTTTGGAAGGAAAAGGCAGGAGAAAGTTAATGCAAATACGTTAGTGGAGTTTTAGGAGCCATAGGGAGAGTGCTTGGATGGGATTATTCCTCTCTGTCCTGACATTTAATCATCTTCATCATGGCCTCCGTCTTTCAGAATTTAGAAAATGAGGATGATGAGTGTTTTACAACTGGGGCTTTCGAGTCTCGAGTCTCTGAGCATGATGAGGGCATAAAAGTCCTCAAACTTAAACCCTCACTTCATTATCATTTCCTTTGGACTCTAAAAATCATCAACAGATACGCCTGCCCTACTTTCACTCCTACAAGGAAACCGAGAAAATTTTGATTTACTTTCTTCATTCTCTAAAAGTTCTGCGCCAATAGGAGTTCTTCCACTGATTTCAAATACATCTTCATATTAATCTAACTCGGGATCATTTCAGAAACGATTCTTAAATGAATTTCCTATACCATATTTTGGGATCACCTGTATTTCAAATTGGTTCTTAATAAAAAAAACATTATTATTAGAGTATTTTAATATTTTTAATTTTATTCATGGCATTTTGAATTTTATTGAATGAGCTCCAGAAGAAAGGTCCCCAAAGTCATACAAGAATTCAAATTCTCATGCTGATGTCTATGCTGGTACCCAAAAATATTCTTTGCTTTAATATTTGAAGATGAAATATAAGAGTATATCGAGGGCGTTGAAAATCAATTTTGGAATGTCTAACGTAAGATTATGGTAACAAGTAATAATTCAAGCGTTTCGTCGTCAATGTGTTGAAAAATCCCAATTTAGCTCACGCGCATGAACGAGAAACAATGGATTTCTTTTTGATTTTGTTTAAAGGTGGATTAGAGATTAGAAATTGCCGAAATTCCTTCTCATTAGGCTTCTGATGAGATTCTGCTAAGGTTAGACAGGTTTACGAGAGCCTCACTGCCTCATTAGGCCTTTATGCCCCTCTTCCCGGAATTAGGAAGATCACACAAGAACAATAGCCAAAGCAAGCAAGATCCCGTTAAACACAATTTCCGCCTCCCCTCCTCGAAGGGACGAGGAAAGCCCGGGATTTAGGCCTCACCAAAATCCTGTCACCCATTTTTTAACCTTCCTCCTAATACCCCTTCAAATTCATAATCTTAGAAAAGCAGCTCCCAAAGTCCTCCTTCAGCATTGAGCCCTTAAACCAAGACGAAGGGCTTCTGAAACCTGAACGAATCCCCCTCAAAGTAAAGGCCACACTCCATTGACAACGAAATTGACCTCTTACCACCTTGTGAGAGAGCCGACATAAACGCTCAAAGGATTACCTCCTTTTCAAAAGAATTCAAGTTCAAATTTCAAATTCACAATTTATGACTTTCCCATAACCCTCCAGTCTCCTAGGTCAGAATGATCGTATAGGTGCTTCTTGGAAAGCAAATCGCTGATTTCGAAACTCAAAAATTTTCCATTATAGCCTTTTCAATGCCTAATTCTAGAGATGGATATTGGAATTATATGGACTCGAGGATCCAATTTCCTTTTGTTTTAAAGTGCTGTGCGCGTAGGAGTCAGGAATTCTGGAGGGTCGGGAGAAATTCTGGAATCATTTCACTGGTGACTTTCCATTTGGAGGAAGAGAAAGCATCGAAATAAAATCTAAACGCTCTCTGAATACAGAATTAGAGTGGTTGGAAAGTTGAGAAAAGGAAACTTTTGAATTCTTTCCAGGTTCCTGGAGACCATCCATTTCCGAATTCAAAATGCTCCAATCTAATTCCAGCCTTCGAAGAATTCTTTTCCTGGAACAAATCATCTTTCTTGATAGCTGCGGGAATAAAGTGGTTCATTTGGATGGAGGTTGATTTCCCTTGTTTGCGTTCTCATTATTTTTATTATTTATGTGTCTGAGTACGAGTTAAGATAAGAATCGAAATTAAATTCATACTTCCGTCTCTAATGACTTTCACACGGTTGAGTATGATGAGAGCAGGCCTAAATGAGGTTGAGATGCATTTACAACCGTTTTATTCTTTTATTGCCTTGTCATTGCCCCTGCGGTTTTGTCCGAGCGAGGGGTACTGGACGTTTCAAATATGTAACCAACCGCAATTACTATGTCCAGCTGACACTATATTTGAGGTTAGAAAGACAATATAGACCAATCGAATGCTTACTACAAATTCTACTTTCTTTTTTTAAACTTAACCTTATTTTTTTTTATTATAAAAATAGAAATAAAATCAAGAAACACAATCAAGTCTAAGCGCTGTTGTAAAATAACCATAAATACGCCAAAATTAATTTAACCGCTAATTTATATTTTTTGCTGAAATGTCGATTTTGGGTTCTGTAAGTTTTGATAAGCGAACATGAGGCTGACAATACTTAAAATGAGAGAACTCAAAAATTCAAAATTGTATAGGAAGTGTATAAGTTGAAATACTTTTTCTTTTGTATTATTTGACGTCTTTCGGTCTTTCTCACTTCATAATATATATATATATATTTATATATTTTATATATCTAAATTTCTTTCTGAAGTTTCTGAAAGTATCTAAAATACTTTCTACTGTTGTATTTAAATTAAGCTAATTTCAAGTTTTCTGTAATTTACCTCGAGTCTAGAAATCGTATTTAAAAATATTGCTGAGTATATCAGCTGATTAATTTTAATTGGACTTTAATAATACAGCCGAAGGTGAAGCATTGATCGTGAGAATGTTACGTTGGTGGGAAAGTCATAGAAAGGCTTCCGAGTTCTATTGTATTTTTTCCTTTCTCCTGCACGTCTGCTCCTTGGATAGCATTGCCCAACGCTCCTCATCTTCCTTCTGCACTGGAAGCCGCTTGCGTGGCGGCCATCACTGCTCTCATCGCATCTCATCGCAAGGATTTGGGGGACGGCAAAGATCAAGTGGAGAAGGAAAAGGGAGAGTGAAACCCCTGACAACGCTCACC